>PISX010009936.1:53744-73134 GCA_004024625.1 Mellivora capensis | reverse complement strand
GTGGAGAGGCAACATGGGGGACTAGGGGGGCAGAAAAAGAAGAAAAGAAACAAGATGGGATTGGGAGGGAGACAAACCATAAGTGACTCTTAATCTCACAAAACAAACTGAGGGTTGCTGGGGGAAGGGGGTCGGGAAAGGTGGGTGGGGTAATGGACATTGGGGAGGGTATGTGCTATGGTTAGTGCTGTGAAGTGTAAACCTGGTGATTCACAGACATGTACCCCTGGGGATAAAAATATGTTTATAAAAAATAAAAATTAAAAAAAAAATCAGCATCATTATAGAAGATTTGAACAATCACATCAATAGATTTAGCCTGACTAATATTTGTAGAACACTATACCTAGCAACTATAAATACACTTTTTTTGTGTGTGTGTGAGCGTACATGTAATATTCACTAATAAGGAAAGGATGGTGGAGGCATAAAACGAGTCTCAGTAAATTTCAGAAGATCAAAATAATATAGACTCGTGTTTCTGACTATAACATTATTTAGAAACCAACAATGAGGTATCAGGAACATCAGAAAATATTTGGAAATAAAATACCTTTTAAATTGGAACGCCTGGGTGGCTCAGTTGGCTAAGGGCTGCCTTCGGCTCAGGTCATGATCCCAGCGTCCTAGGATCGAGTCCCACATCCGGCTCCTTGCTCGGCAGGGAGCCTGCTTCTCCCTCTGCCTCTGCCTGTCATTCTGTCTGCCTGTGCTTGCTGGCTCTCTCTCCCTCTGTCTCTGACAAATAAATAAATTTTTAAAAATAAATAAATAAAATACCTTTTAAATGGTCTGTTATAAAGATGGAGAACTGGGTCAGTAGGGAAAACTTTCAGATGCTATCAGGAAACAAGATGGTGAGTATATAGCTTATGGTTGAGTAGACTTCCTTTCAGAGCATAATTAGATGATTAGTCCTTCTAATGTGATATAGAAATGTTCTTTTGTGTTTCATGATCACTGAAAACTAACTCCTGCTCCTTGGAGCCTTGATCAACTCCATCATTCATTTCTGTCTGAAATATCTGGAATATTCTTCTACAATTTCTCCCCAAGTCCCCGTTTTATTCTTCATCCTCAGTAAAACAGTGTTTATAGCATTACCAGAATAGTGCAGGAGCCCGAGGTAGTTGGGCATGTACATGTAGTTTCCCCAGAAGTCCACAATGTTAAAGTTATTCCAACAAAAAGTTTATGGGGAAAACTAGGTTCCAGGAATGAACATTATCAATGTGGTCAACTCATAACCACAGTTGTTATTTAAATAATGAAATATGACATAATAAAAAAATAAGTTCTCTTATATTAATGAAAAGTTTTATAATCAAGCAAGAAAAACAAATTTAAAGAAAGGAATACTATGCAAAATAGAACATAAAAGCCATTATCATTGTTCAATAAGTAAGTGTAGCTGCATGAAACGAGTGTGCAAAAAGACACTTCACAAATATTTTCTGTTAAATTACTAGTAAGTATTAGGCCTATTTTGCATATGTAATTAAATTTTTGTCCTTTATTTGGAAGATGTGTTTGCTCTTCAGATTGTTTCCATAATCAATATTACCTTGCTGTTCTTTTTAATAAAAGTAATACATAGATATTATTAAATATATCATAAATAGTAATGTTTAAACTGAAGAAATGTACAAAGGAAAAAGTGAAGTTGCTCCTTAAGTCACCCTAGAGATCATCACTGTTTGTGAGTAAATACCCAGCCAGACTTGCTTACATATGTAAAAATTGGAGAGATATATGTATATATGCATTTATAAAACATTTATTAAATGTGCATATAATTATACATATATATCCATACATATTGTCCTGTAATCTGATTTATTCATATAACTAACTAGGCAATGCAGCTATATTTCATAATGTACTATGGATAATAAAATCCAGGCTTTAAAATAGCTATATGCCAAACATCTTTCTCAGTACTTGACATAAATGAACTCATTTTATCTTTATAGTAACAGTATATTAAATACAATAATTGTCCTCATTTGCATTTGAAGTGCAAAGAAGTTAAGAAATTGCCTAATGTTACATCACTAAGAAGTAAAATAACAGAAGATTCTTCCCCTTTAACAGTTTTCCAGTAGACCAAAGTATAGATGCACTTTGATTCATTTAATTAATTCCATATAGATTAACATTTAAGCCACTTATATTATAGTTTTAATTCTATACATATAGTTTTGTATTATTATCCAATCTATTCCACAGGATAATTTCCTAGAATAAATAGACTAGCTGGACCCCAGATTAGAGAGAGAGAGAAAGAGGAACATACGTATGTATACATATGGATATATCTAAAAAGTAGAAGAAATTGTTTTTGTTTTTTGAAAAATTATTGGTAACAGTATGTATGGAGAAGTCTATACTTCAATAATAAATTTCATATATATAGATATATTATACATATGTGTATATATATTTTTTCAAATAGGTTTTATATATACATATACCCTATATATAATGTAAGTATGTGTATATATCTTGCACATATTTCTCACATATGTACATATATATGTATACATATGAAATTTGTATATAAATATATAACATATATTTCATGTATTTAAATATATTTATTAATTATATTTTATATTTATTACATTTTATTTAAATATATATTATAGTTCTATACGATTTTAGTTATATTTAGATATTATAATTATAAGTAACATAAATATATATTTCATCTATATGCATATAAATATATATGTATATGTATATATAAATTCATATATATGAAATTTCCCATCAAAGTGTATATTTCTTCACACATAACCCTTACCAATAATCTTTACAAAACAAGCAAATTGTGTTTCTTTTATTGTAAGTGATATTATGCATCTTTTCCTAAAATTTATTAGGTATCTGGGCTTGTTTTTTGTTTTTCAAGAATGTTTGATCCTGAGTTTACCTCTGCTCTGGGGGACCTTTGCGCCACATTTGTGGTTGGAGTTGGGTAGCTATGCTTCTAGTCTAGTCAGTGCTCTCAAAAGGCAAGCATATGTTCCCTATAACTCATCTATAGTTAAAATAAAAGTGCTTGAGCATTGGCCTCTGTGGGAAGAACACCTGCCTGGAATTGCAAGGCAAAGAGAAGCAAAAGCCCCCATGTGTGATTTGCCTGCCTCAATTTGTAATGTAAAGTTCGTTAATAAGAGCCAGCTGTCTCTTACAGACCCAGAGAGTTCCTGCTCAGAAAGTGTTTACTAAAAGACCCTCTCAAAGTGACAACCAACTGGGCAAGTATCCTCAAGCTGTTTTTTAGATGAGAGAAAAGAAGGAAAATGGGGTTAAAGATACATTTTATGGAACTCCTGCTGCACAACTTCAGGAAGCCTTTCAATAAATTTAAGGTGGTACTTGATAAAGGCAAAACTTAAATCTACTCAGAAATTGTTTTCAAGAGCTCATGAAAAGAGTTGTTTTTATGACCTTTAATAATTCATTTTTCCCTTCATTTGGACCATTTCATTAAAGCAACTTCTAACCAGGTAATGATGCAGATCTCTTTGCTTGGTCAAAATATATACCAATTATCTATTTTTCAGTTTCATGCAGAAGTGTTAAAGATCATTATTCCTGTGTCTAAAAATGAATGCCTTGAAATTATTTCTTCATACTAAAATGTTACTCTTACCAGTGTGTGTGTGTGTTTATGTTAAAGCACTTTAGATTAAAAAAAAAATATGTTTTATCTGGAAAGACTTGGGAGGCCAATAGAGAACTTTATCATGAGAGGAAAATTGTGGAAGAGAAATTCAGCAAGTTGTTTAATGTATGGATTATAATTTGGAATATCCTGAAAAACAGGACCTAGTTGGAAGAGGTCCTTTGGAAAGAATTCATGTGTTAACCTTGTCAACTTGAGCACATTTTACTTATTTGGAAGTCAAAAATTTTGAACAGTCTAAGGATTTCCAGCCTATGGAAAGTTTGCAGAATCCTGTGGACATACTGAGTTGAATAAGATCCAAATGCAAAACAAAATGTTTTGTAATAGACTTGTTGCCTTATATTTATAGACTTCTTGCAAATCAGTAATGAGGAAAATAGTGGTCCCAAGAAGAGAATAGTGACCAAAAAATATAGTAGGGAATATATTTATAAAATGCCAGTAGCCAGGACATGAAATTTTAAAATGTTCCTTTTTTTTCAGTAGGAAAGGTTGAATGATATAGTGTAGAGAGCACCAGCTCATGAGTGAAAAGGATTTGGATTCTAGTTTTGCAATCTATGGTTAGATCCTTAAGGCATTCTTAATCTCAGTGTCTTTATTTATAAAAGGAAAATAGTATGACTACTTAGCTCATAGTGTTCTATGAGAATTAATAAAGAGAGTACATTAGTGGCCAATAATGAGATGGCTTTCTTCATTTATTATTTAGTCAAAGAATTAAGTGATACTGTTTGATGTTTGCATGATTTTGAGAAATAAACATACCACATTATATGTAGAAGTCCAGACTGAATCATCTTGCCACACTGGAAGGAAACCTGGCATTATGAATCAACAAGGGAAGCAATCCTATATGTACAGACCACAATAAACAAATAAGAAAGTCACAAATATGTGTGCAGGATTGTTTGCTAAAAATTTGCTAATTATACCAAAAAATAATTCTAAGTATACAACATTCAGGGATATATCTCTTATATGTATATAATGGACTATAACACAGTCATTAAAAATAATCTGGTGGATTAAAAAATAATATGGTGAATTGATATAATTACACGAAAAGATATTTATACTATATATTACCCAATAAAACAAAAAGACTGGACTAATCCACATAAAGTAGTCCCATTTTCTAAGAATTTAAAAATATATACATTTTTAGAGTATGAAGAATATGTTATGAAAATTTTGTCAGTTATTTCTATATAGTGAAATTTAAATTGATTTATTATTTTATTACATTTCCTAATTGTTTAATAATCAATGCATTTTATTTAGATTTTTTTTAATAGTATAAGAAGTACAGATGGAAGAGACATATTATGTAGTTCCTGATTACAATAAAACACTTAGCCATGTAAAGTGGTATATATTAATGCCTGTTTTCATGGATCACATAATTCCTAGACAACAGCAGGTAATGAAAACTTACTGAACTACTATTTCTTAATAAGTTCTTAAGTTCTATTCTGCTGGCCCTTGTAGGGTGAGCTATTGCAAAGATGGAGAATTTTTTTTTTTTTAATCTGAGCTTCTGTCTTAAGTCTACTTTTCCCCTTGTCAAAAAAATCTGGGCATTTCTTGTATTTTGAAGTGCTGAATAATACATTGGTCAAATTGGAAAGAATAATTTTGCTAAGGTTTTCTAACCTTTCTAACCTTCCTAAATCATTTTTTACTCAAAAAGTATCTATCAATGCTAAATTACTCTTCCATTTGTTGATCCAAGAAATATTTATGGACTATCTACTGTGTGCAAGGTATATACTTGGAGTGGAAGCCTACATGTAAAAAATGGCTAGCAGTGTCAGTTGATATCTCAAACAAAACTGTTACTAAGACTTAACCTACTAATGAAAGAAGGAAAGGCTATTTGCACTCCTTTTCTTCCCAATCAGTGCTAGAAGATAATATGCCAATAGCAACTCAGAGAAAAAAGTAATAATTTCATCCAAGGATTGATATAGCTCTACACTCAATTAATTTTTTTTTCTTTTTCTATGTTGGCCTTTATTTCCAACTGGTAAATTTTTGACTACTAGATTCGCTTTGAATATTATTAAAAAGGTTATGATGATAGCATTTACATTACTCATATACAGAGCAGAGAGAAAGAAGATAGGGAAAGTAAGGATGGAACTAACCTAGTATTTGGTGAATCCTAGATGAAACACTTCACAAACATCAGAATCCCTTTCTAAGCAGTTTAAGTATAATTTCAATAACACAAGAAAATACCATCTTCTGTAATCATGATGGCTGAGCCAGAATTCGTGAATTCAATGACACTGACTTTTCATAGTGAATTTACTGCTTTCTTTATAAAATGCAGATTGTGAAGAGAAATGAACAACCACAGGAGGCTCAATTCAAGTTTCTCGAATTAATTCATTTAAATTCAACAAATGTTTATGGAACACCCACTGGGTGTCAGATCTTGGTGCTGGAGTAATTGATTCATAATGGTTTGGATAGTTATTAATTAATAGCATTTGCAATACTTTCATTATTATATGTGTGATTGGGTGGGGTTCTGAGACAATGAACGTATTAAAATACTATACATTTCTAAAGGAAGAAAACAGAAGGATAAACAAATGTTATTTTCTGTACTTATAACAATCATTTCTTTGTAACAACCTTTTTGCTTAGGAAATTGTGCTTTAAAACAAATATAGAACATTCATACTTGATAAGAAATGCAAATGAAAATCAAGTTTGCAAATTATTTTGAGATTTTACAAAAATCTTGATAACTCAACATCTGCTCCTAGAAAGTTACTGAGACATGCTAATAAATAAAAAAGGACAAAGTTATACATAAAATCATGAGTCTAAATGAGACTTCAAGATGAGTGTCTTTATTTTTTTGTCCTCTCAGTAAAATAATATCAAATCCTTTATAGATTTGGCTAGTCTATTCATATGAAACTCCTGAAGAAGAGGGTATGTGTGTGTGTGTGTGTGTGTGTGTGTGTGTGTGTGTGTTTTAAGCTGTGGCAGGAGATTAATTTATTCAGTAAGGTAAGATTTATTGAATTTTGTAGCAAGCCACTTCATATCTCTTCATATGGCCAAAACTCATTAAGCCTACTATTTAGGTGCCAATTTCTGTTTTTTAATTACTGAATTTCCTTTACACTTCTCACAGATTATTCTGAAATATTTCACACCCCTGTGCCTCTGTTCAATAGCCTCTAAAATCTACTCTTAAAATTCTTCCATGATTCTTTTAATATGAAGGATATCTAAGCATCTAGAACTTATGCAGCATGTATATAGTCTTAGCAGATAAACTCTTAGAGGAGAAGCAAAAAAGGTAGGAATCCAAAATTTTTGTTTTATACCTAGTTTTGTCACACCAGTGGTTTATGTGATTCTGAATCCTAATCATTGGTGAAGAATTACTGATACAGGATGCTTGAATAGTTCAGATCTGGGACACAAAATTGGACTTCTGTTAAGTGAGGTATCCATGGGTGGTGAAAAGCAAGAAAAGTAATTCTGAAAGGAGTTTCTCAGAGACAACCATTGACAGCTTTGCCTGCTTACTCCATTCCCTGAGGCCCGAGTGGATTAGAAAACAGGTCTGTCATCAGAGCTCAGCATGTGGCAAATCCCAAATGCACACCAAGGAAGGTTACATGTATGTTTTTGACTAAGAGGGGTCTATGCTGTAGGGCGCCCTCTGTAAGAACTCCAGTCCTCAAACCCTGGTACTCAAATACCTCCTAGCCTGCCACCCCGCATCACTTGCCAAAGCACAAGAAAAGGGATTTTGAGTGCCACACATAGTGTATTTATTTATATATTAATATTTATTACTATAGTGGTTTTTAGGTGTCCTAAAAAACTCATTCTCTAAAGGAAGAATACAGAAGGATAAGCAAATGTTATTTTCTGTACTTATAACTATCATTTCTTTGTAACAACCTATTTGCTTAGGAAATTGTGCTTTAAAACAAATATAGAACATTCATATGTTCTATATGAATTCATTATTTTTTATTGAGAAAATAAAAACTCATCATTTTTTATTTCCTTTTACATTTCTATATTAACTGCCTTTCTGTAATTGTATAACTTTCAAAATTAAAAATAACTTTAAAAAATCTTATTATTAAAGAATAATTAGAATGTTATTTCTTTAATTTGATAAATAAAATTACTTCTTCAGATTTCTCATATGCCCTGTAAGTTAACATGCACATCTGCTCATTCAATCCATGTATACTAAGCACACTCTTTATATGAGACAGTATGTTAGATGCTGGGGACACAAGGTGCTAAGCTTTGAGTTCAGGAATCTTTCCTTTCTTACTTTTGAAATAATGAAAAATCACTTGCCATAAGACAAGTAATCATGCATTATGAGAGTTTTTACTAAGGTGTTTAAAGGTATATTATCTTTTTGCATACGTTGGGAATTAAGCATATGTATAAAACTCACCAAAAAAAAAATCAGTAAAATATATTAGCCATAGTTAAGTTCCAAGTGATATTTTAGAAGTAAATCAGCCTAAAAATAATAAAAAACATGCTAGAACCACTCTCTCAACACCCAAAAAAGAATCAAATTAAAAGACGTAAAGAATTGAAGAAACAAAAAGACAACAAAACAAAATCAACCAGGAAGTTTAAACCATCCATGGACTTCTTTCATTGTCTATATTCACTCCTTTGGTGATCTCATATAGTTCAGCGCATTATATACTGTGTTTAGTTTCATGTCTCCAAGCCTTATATATCTTCTATAGATTACTCCCTTGAACTTCAGACATATATCCAACTAGCTCTTTTTTTTTTTAAGATTTTATTTATTTATTTGACAGAGAGAGATCACAGTAGACAGAGAGGCAGGCAGAGAGAGAGAGGGAAGCAGGCTCCCTGCTGGCAGAGAGCCCGATGTGGGACTCGATCCCAGGACCCTGAGATCATGACCTGAGCCAAAGGCACCAGCTTAACCCACTGAGCCACCCAGGCGCCCTATCCAACTAGCTCTTAATCCTCTTCCCTTGGCTATCTAACAGACTTCTCATGTTAAAAACTAGACTTCTGAGAGTTTCCCCAAATCTGTCTCTCTTACAGTTTTAGTTTTATTTTCCCAGAAGCTCAGACCAAAATCTCGAGTGTCCTTTATCTTTTCCTTTCTTTTCTTTTCTTTCACAATCCTTTCTCATCATCAGCAAATCCTATCAGTTCTACCAAAATATTTCCAGAATCTGGCCAATTCTGTCTAACCCCACTGCTACCACCCATCTCTCACCTGAATCATGATGTCTCTGTTTCTGTCTTTATTAGTATCTTCTCATTCACTTCTCAAAACAGACACCAGAGTGATCTGGTCAAAATCTAAGTCAAGTGCCTCATGACTGCTCATAACTCTCCATTGTCCCATCTCACTCCCGAGTAAAAGCCAAAGTCCTTATAATGCCCTCCAAGGAGCACTGTGATTTGCCTCTTTCCCATGGCCTCTCTGATCTTATCACCTATTAACTTCATGCTAGTTCAGTCCACTCTAGCACACTAATGTAACTGCTATTCCTTAAACAATAAGCTCTCCCTCCAGAGCATTTGTATCTGTTCTTAATAGCCCACAAGAATGAACCCTGCTCTCCCTTTTGATTTCTCCTCAAAAGCCCCAGGAAACCTGAATCAAACCAGACAGACCCAAGACATACAAGGCTGGAGAGCCTGACCAAGTAAGGTAGAAAAGGCATGAAACCCTGCTCCCAAAGAAATTCCCTCCCCAGATAAGAACTCTTCCACATCTTGGTTATTAACAACTATCCATAAGCTAGAGACCCAAACCTGGGCGCAGCTCTTCCATGAGCTTGCTCGTTCTCACTTCTCAAGAGTGCATTCTGTCATTAATAAACTTCATTGCTCCACTCAACATCATCTGATCTTAGTTCTTTTACTGCTTGGAGACGAAGAGTCTCTGGTGACCTTCCAGGGATGGCTGGGCAAAGGCCTCAAGGCCAGGAGTCTCCCCCATTCATGGGGCAAACCTTGGCCATCCTGGCCAAAATTGCAATCCCACCACTACCCCCGCCAAAACGGAGATCCCCTAACTGCCTCCTGCTTTATTTTCCTACCTAGAACTTTTATTTATCTCTTTAATATCTTATACCCTCCCTTCCCCAATGTAAACTTAAGGAGGGCAGGTTATTTTTGGTCTGTTTTATTCATTGCTATATTTCCTCCAGTGCCTAATAGAGATGTTTTGGATGTAGTTGACCCACAACAAATATTTGTTGAATGAATGAATGACCCATGGGCTGAGGGTAGTAACTGGGGTAGAAATATGGGGAAAGTCAAAAGAAACATGTTTGTTTAAGAACATCTAGAGAATATATATAGCTGAGTTATTTCTCTCATCAAATAGATTAATAGATGGTGAAAGTAACTCGGTATTGGCCAACTTTTGTTGTTTCACTTTGTCCAGCAACCAGCCTCATTGTAAAAGCTGGCTCCTATCTTCAGAGACCAGAGACCGAAAGGCTTGCGACCCGTCAGTTTCTGGCAGGCATGCCACCACCAGATTGCTCTCACAGCAGAAACTCCCAGCTAAGTCAGAGAGGGAGTTCCTCAGCTATATACAAGCACAGACCCAGTGCATTTCTCAATGTCTTTGAATTTACATAAGAGAGAGTTAAATAGCTCAACAGGGTAAACACAATTTGAAATGACTTACATTTGCAGTTCCTTTAAATGAGCTAGAAATGCTTTGGGAAAAGATACTGTATATACGCAGTGTGGAGGGATTGAACATTTTTAGTAATTGACTATATATGGAAACAATTAGAAAATTAGATGATAGAAGCTACACTTAGTTTTATATTCCAATAAGATCACTTGGTAAGATTTTTTTTTTACCATGTTTTATAACAAATCATCTATTTGATGCAGTTAGCCCAAGCAAACATAAATATGACCTATTTCTATGGCTGAGGCCCAAGTGACAAGGATTCAGAAGTGCCATATTCAGAATATAACTCACAGATAATTATGTTCCATATTTGTAAGGAATCTAGTACATAAATCCTTAAATGGAGCAGTTTAACCAACTTTAAAAGAATGAACAGCCGAATGGAACTATAATGATATAATGTAGAAGCATAAAAATTGAAAGAGTATAGTCACCTTGTAAATTTTCTCCATTTCATATTTATGTTCTCTCTAATTATTGTATCATATATCAAATGATTCTACTTTCTAGGAAACCTATTTTTATGAGAATAGCCCCCACAATACAGTCAGTCATGGTAAATCTGGAGTAAGAACTTAAGGAGACATGACCTCCTATAAGCTGCAGATGGCCTTGTATGAGTTCAATTGTTTTGAAATGCAAAGAAGCTCCATGGACATCAGTCAAATGGTGGCATTTAAATGTTCACTAATCTAAGGTTTTCTTGAATGAAGAAGGCATCTGGATAAATGTGCACATTTGGAAAGCAATGGAGTCCTAGCCTGTGCCACATAGCCCTGCGGAATACATGGCATGAGCCATGAATAATCTGGTGAGCTTCCCCACAAAAGCAAATCATGTTGTACCTTGAGCCGATTCTTCATCTTGAGTGTCAAATTAAAGTGGTTAATATACCCTTTGGTCTTAGAAATAGCTTAATAACTGTTGGTAAGACCAGATTATTTAAATTGCGACTAAATTGCCACATTCATGATTGGTAGGAGGCTCACTATATTCTTGTAAGGTGGTATGGAAAGTTATCATTCATGATGTGATGGCTGAAGTATTTAGTGATTACATGACTTAAAAGACACTGATTTTTATAAGGTTCTGATATATAATTTTCAAGATATTCTGTCTTTTGCTAATAACTACTCTAAGTATACATTGAATTCGAATACTCATATTTATCCTTCTGTCACATACTTGGCCTTCTTTAATCTCATCCAAGCATATTCTTTTATTAGAGAAGTAAAACAAATTACTAGGTTATTTCAAAGAGAAAGCCTGTCCTTTTTAATAATAATTCAGATGTGTAAAATGCTTACAGTTTATAAAGTAGATGTATTTACAGAGCAGCCATGGGCGATGAAATTCTTAAAGCCAAAGTAAAACTTTGCATGGCATCAGTTTTACTCAGGAGTAAATATAAAAATAAGATTTTATTGAAACTAATGCAATATATTAAGAAGTAGAATTAGAAAGTTATATGCACTTTTTGGATTGAAAGAGAATATGTATGTATGTATGTTTGTTTGTTTGTTTATTAAGTAAACTCTACACCCAACATGGGGCTAAAACTCACAACCCTGAGATCCCAAGTCACACACTCTACTGATCTACTGACTGAGCCAGCCAAGCCCCCCAAGCTACATGCATTTTTAATAAAACACCTAGTAAATCAAAGAAATTTCATATAGCCCCAGAATTGCATATGTACACCCCTCAGACCTTAAGATATACCTACATAGAAACTGTGAGACACCAAATACATTATTAAATTATTTTAATCATTCTAACAACTGTATGTGACAGGTAGGGCCGAAGTTTAACAATCCCATTTTACAGACAAGAACTCTGAGGCTAAAAAGAATCCCATGATTAGCCAAAATGGTGAATTATTAAGTGTGAAACCCTGTCCTAGGTCTCTGAACTATATAAGTCTAAATCCTTCCTCAGTTTCACACTCATTTTAATAATAGTGCTGAAGGACAAAGAGCTGCAAAGGAAAAAGGGAGTTAAAACATTAACAAGACCAGACCTAAACCATCAAATCAGGAGTGAACTTTCTTCTCTAACTCTAATATGTATTTTCTCTGATTTATAAAAATTCTATTCAGTACATTTCATTAGTATGGCATTTCTAGTATGCTCAATTTCCAAAACGATCTAGCATGAATCACCCATTAGAGGTAGCTAGCTAGCTACTTACCTACCCAGTTATCTATCTCTGTAACTGTGCTGAGTCAAATGCAAAAAATAAAAATCTAAAAGGAAATATTCCCTGACCACAATAATGATGACAATAAAATTGTTCTCTGCATGACAGCCGTGGCCTGGTGTGATCTGTATTAGATGCTATAACATGAACTAAATGCATTATATTAGTCAAAGGATCTCAGCAGCATATGCAGCTGTTAATTGACAAAAATAAATTCAGCTGGTACATGAACTCATCCCATGAACCACATTTTATATTCCAACAATTGATGTGAAACTGAATGGGGCCCACATGGCATTACAAAACAATCGTTGTTAGAAAAATTACCCCCTCCATGACCACTTGATTTGTATATTTAAATACTTCCATGGTTTCATACTTCATGCAGGCAAAGTCATTACTTAAAGGGGAGTCAATGAAGAAAGCAAAAGAAAAAAATTTTCGATTATTTTATATGTCTACTAAATACATAAATAAATAACTAGATCCGGTCCAATCGAATTTTAGAGAGGGAATGGTTTAAAATATGAGTCATGTGTTTGGTATTTCTTAGAATAGATAGAAATTTGTGAAATTCAAATTTCTAAAAAAACCGGTGTTATTGATTAATACGAAATGAGTTCAAATGAAATGTGTAATCAGTAAAATCTCTTTTCATAGCATAGATTGCATTTGTGTGACCGATTAGGTTATGCTCCAGTTATCATTTAAAACAGGTATTTTTTTCCTCAGGTACTAACTTTGACTCTTACCTGAGGATCAAGGGGATATTTTTCTTACAAAAAATGAAAAACATATACAATAAATAATTTGTATTGTCTCACTTTACTAAATATGTTACATGTATTCTGTCCTTTAATTCTCACAGAAAAACTATTAGATATTTTATCTGCATTTTCTACAAGAGTTAAGTCAAGGTTCAGAGCAATTAAACAACTATCTCTAAATCACACATTAAAACTGGTATGTTTTATCATGATGAATACTATGTTGAATCACTATATTGTACACCTGAGACTAATATACACTGTATGTTAACTGCATTGGAATTAAAATTTAAAACAACAACAACTGTATTTGCTACCAGATCTATGTAACTACTCCAAAGCTGATGCTTTTAACTACTGCCATATTTGCCTCTAAAAAGTACAGGAATTTAAAAAACAAACAAAAAACAAGCTGATTTGGTTATCTTTTCATTTTCTAACCATAGAAAACAATAAAATCCTGAAATCTTTAACTAGGTGTGGCAGACAAACCCAAAGGTAACTGTAAGGATCCTTGCCTTGCGACATTCACAGCCTTTCATTATTGCCTTCCCTGGAGGCTGGGTGGGACCTGTGAGTAGTTTCTAAATAACAGAATAGGAAAAAAGGTGATGGATGCCACTCTTGTGATTACATCACAGTATATAAATCTTGCCAGTCAGTTTGCTTGAGAGCTTCTCCTTGCTGGCTTGATGAAGTCCACAGTTATATTGAAAGCCCACTTGGCCGGGAATCATGGATGGTCTGTAAGCCCCAGGGGCAGTCTCAGGTGAGAGCTGACAGCAGGTAAAAGGCAGGGCCACAAAGAAGGGAATTCTTGTTGTGTTTAAAAGCCTGTACAGGGGCACCTAGGTGGCTCAGCCAGTTAAGTGTCTGCCTTTGGCTCAGGTCATGATCTCAGGGTTCTGGAATTGAGTCCTTTCTCCGGCTCCCTGCTCAGCCCGCCCCTCTCCTGCTCCACCTGCTTGGGCTTGCTCGTGCTCGCTCGAGCTCTCTCTCTCTGTCAAATAAATAAATAAAAATCTTAAAAAAAAAAAAAAAAAAGCCAGTGCATTCCCAGCTGACCCCATTGAAAACAGAGCCAAACCAACACCTTGATTGCAGCCCTGGTTAGTCTTGCGCAGAACCCAGTCAGCCTGTGCTGAGACTCCTGACCTACGGAGACTGTGAGGTAATAAACATGTGTTGTTTCAACCACTAAGTTTACGGTAACTTTTTAATGGAGCAATGTAAAACTAACACTCCGAATAAGAAGGAGGGTTGGCAGGAATTATTCAGAAAGGAAAAAAGGGACATCTCTATTTAACTCAGTTGCATCTGAATCAAATCTGTGTGCATTCTTTATCCTTGAGATAACCACTATAGACTTCTAAAGTTACCTCAATGGTCTTGACCTTGAGGCTTGGAGCAAATACCAAAATGAATGCCGTCATGTTAAAGTGGACAGAAGTTTTGCTTTTTCTTGAAGTATTTTTATTTTGCAAGTGAGAAGTAATCTCCTGAGTCATTATTATTCAACATCAAATATTCAATATTTGAATTGAGATTTTGCTAATGCACCAGGCAAAAAATAATAATAATAATGATATTCTTTTATTTTTCTTGTTGTCCCTTGATTTTCTTGAGTGCCCTTTATAAAAAGTCAAGGCATACCCAGGGAAAAGAACTGAATTTTAGGAACTTTGGAGTAATGTTTCTTAATTTCAAAGACTATTAAATGTCAGGAAACCATCTGAAGAAAGGTGAAAATGTTTGGAAATTGTATTCTTTTGATTGTTGTTAAATCATGAATAGTGTTTGGGAAAAATTTAGATGTATTTAAAAGCATTGTGGTGTTTCTTGATTTATTATTTGTATAGTTTCTATCAGTATTATAAAAATTACCACAAACTTTGCAGTTTGACGACATAAATTTACTACCTCACAGTTCAATAGGGCAGAAATCTAGTAGGCTTGGCTGGTTTCTTTACTCTGGGTTCACAAGGCCAAAACAAAGTATCATCAGGGCTTTGCATTTTCTGGAGGTTCTAGGAAAGAATCCATTTCCAGATTCTTTTAGAAACCATCCATTGGCAGACTTCAATTCCAGGGGGTTGTGCTACTGAGGACCTGTTTCCCTGTTTCCTTGCTCGATGTTGGCACAGAGAGTTGATCTCAGATTCTTGAAGTGACCACATTCCTTGGCTCATGGCCACCATCCTTCATCTTCAAGGTCAGTAAAGGGCCTCAAGCACTTCTCTTGTTTCAAAGTTTTTTGTCTCATCTATCTGCTTCCTTTCTCTCCTGCTGTACCTCTCCACCTGCTGCCAGAGTAAGTTCTTTCTGTTTAAGGGTTTGTATGGTTGAATTGAGCACAGCTGGATAACCCAGGCTATCTCCTCATCTCAAATACTGCCATCTTAATCATATGTGCAGAAATTCCCTTTTTAATATATAATATATTCACAGGTATATATTATATTATATTATATTATATTATATTATATATTACATAATATATATAATATATTTGCAGGTTCTGGGAATCAAGCAGTGGGCATCTTGGGGGAGGACCATTATTCTGTCTGCCATAGTGTTCTTCAGATAAGTTATATTTTAATAACAGCTGTGTAGAGCCACAAATATCTTGAAGTTGGGGGAAATAGTGTCTCAAAGGAGTTTTCAGTTGTGTCAGTTTTGTGATCTCCATTTAGAATTAATCTAATGAGCCTGGAATAGGGCACACAATCTTGATTACATATAAAAACAAAAGTTCAAAGCAGAAAAGCATATAACTTCTTCTATCTCTTTCTTTTCTTCCATGTACAGAAGCTCATTTGAAAGCCTGTCTATAGCTACCAAGTTTCATAAACCTTTATCTTTTTACTATCTAGTTGTCTAATAATGACATATTCTTCTATTTTTCCCTTTTTCTCTGAAAGTTTCCTTCACTCTTTTTTTTGTGATAAAGTTTACATGACAAAGAATTTAAAATTTTAACTATGTTTAAGTGTATAATTCACTGTCTAAAGTACATCCACAATGTTGTGTAACCATGAACACTATTTCCAGTCTTCTTCTGTCATCTCAGATAGAAATTCGGTACCCATTAAGCAATAACTCCCCATCACTCCTCTCCTCCCAGCTCCTGGAAATTTCTATTCTATCTGTCCTTAAAAATTTGCCTAGTCTAGATACCTTATATAAATCGAATCCTACAATTGATTTCCTTTAGTGTCTGGCTTATTTTAGTTATCATAATGTTTTTAAGGTCCATCCATGTTGTAGCATGCATCCGAAGTTAGTCCTTTTCATTGCTGAACAACATTCCATTGGATAGACACACTGCATATTGTTTATCCAATCATATGTCAATAGACACTGGGTTGCTTCTGCCTTTCATCTTCCGTGAATAGTTCTCCTATGAACATGGGTATGTAAATATCTCTTGGAGACCCTCCTTCAATTTTTTTCAGGTATATACCCAGAAGTGAAATTGCTGGTTCAGGTGATAATTCTGTTTTTCATTTTTTGAGGAACTGCCATACTGTTTTCCATAGCAGATGCACCATTCCACATTCCCACCAACAGTATACAAGGATTCCAACTTCTCCACATCCTTGGCAATAGTTTTTTTTTTTTTTTTTTTCCTGGTTGTTGTCTTTGTTGTTGTTTTCTGTGTTTTTTGATAGCAACTATCCTACTAGGTATGAGGTGGCATTTCATTGTGGTTTTGATTTGCATTTCCAGAATTATCAATGATGCTGAGCATCTTTACATGTGTTTATTGACCATTTGTATATCTTTGGAGAAATGTCTATTCAAGTCCTTTGCTCATCTTATAATTTGTTTGTTGTTATTGCTGTTGTTTTGTTAAGTTGTAGGAGTTCTTTCTACATATCAAAAACAATTCACATCGGAGAGATATACAATTTGCAAACATTTTCTCCCATTCTTTGGGGTTGTCTTTTCACTCTTTTGATAGTGTCCTTCAATGCACACAAAAAAATTAATTTTTATGAAGTCCAATTTATCTATTTTTTTATTGTTGCTTGTGCTTTTGATATCATAGTTGAAAAATCATTGCTAAATTCAAGGTCATGAAGATTTTCTTCTTTGTTTTCTTTTTTTCCTTTCCTTTTTTTTTTTTTTTTTAAGATTTTACTTATTTATTTGACAGAGAGAGAAAGAGAGAGAGACCACTAGAGATGGAATATAAGCAGGGGTACTGGGTGAGGGAGAAGCAGGCTTCCCACTGAGCAGGGAGCCTGATGCAGGGCTCGATCCCAGGGCTTCATCCCAGGACCCTGGGATCACGACCTGAGCCGAAGGCAGACGCCCAGTAACTGAGCCACCCAGGCACCCCTTCTTTGTTTTCTTTTAAGAGCTTTATGGTTCTGGCTCTTCTGTTTTGGTCTTTGACCCATTTTGAGTTTTTACTGACTCTTAAACTTATAATTTATTCTTCCATTTTTAAGATTTCAATTCAGACAGCAAAAAGTGTTGTTCAATTTAATTTATTTTTCTTTTTCTTTTTCTTTCCTTTTCCTTTTTTTGGGGGGGCGGGGATTGGCAACAGAAAGATTTTCCCTTTGGTTTCGGTTTCAACTGGAAATCTAAAATTAATAGTCTCTGATTACCTGGTATTGTGTTTTACTTATTTTAATAACTGTAACAGAGAATGAAAGTGTAGATGCTTTATAAACTATGGCCACCAACCTTTTTCTCATAAAATGCACATGTCAAAATCTAAGGAAATGAATTTTCTTCTGCTTGGTAAGAAAGTTGTTAAATTCGTATACTTACTATTGTGTAATAAAGGATCTGGTTGGCTTTTGTTCCCAGTTCTTAGGAAACAACCTCTTAGCCCTTGGAATTTCCCAAGTGATAGGGGTATCTTTGTTAACCTGTGCAGACCCCTGGACCACATTTAATAGTTTATGCTAATGAGGTGACTCCTGGTAGATCCTGAGATAGTTTCTGCTAATGAATGACTCAGAACAGGGGCTGGCTATTCCAGAAAGACCAATCATGTGAGTAACGTGTTTGGACTTTGAACTAGGTGATATCAACCTTACCGCTGAAGAGGGTGGGGAGGATGGAGATTGAGTTCAGCCACATGGCCAATGTTTTGTTCAGTTATGCCCACATCATAAAGCCTCAAAAAACGTTAGACACCACTGTTTGGCTAAACTACCTCACTTTTTGATTCTGAAAGGGTCATACATTCTTGAAGACTCTGCATTTGGAACTCTCCCAAACTTCACCTAGGTACCTCTCCTTTTGGCTGGTTCTAGTTTATATCCTGTTGTTATGATAAAATTAATTATAAGTATGGTGCTTCCAGTAAGTTCTTTGAGCCTTCCTGCAGATAACTGAACTTGAGGGGTGTCATAGAACCTCTGAATTTATGGCCAGCTGGTCTGAATTGAGGGTGGTTCTGGTGGACCCCAAACTTGCAGCTGGTATCTGTAGTGAGGGTAGACTTACAGAGGAGAAGTGTGCAATTAACCTCAAATATTGCTAACTCCACTACCTATTCAAATAAATACTGTACAGGGACAGCAATAGTCAGCTACCTTTGTGTCAGGATACCTTAGTGCCAGCCTTGCCACCAAATAATTGAAATTTCACACTTAAGAAAAGATAATTAAAAACCATGTATCTTCATAGAGTTCTTCTAAAATTCAAATGTATCTATGATCGGTAACATATCAATTAATCACTGATATCTAAAATCACTTAATTTGTTAGAGCAGTGAAAACAACCTGTAATGAAATATGAAGGATAAGAGCCTCAAGAAAGGATAGTACCCTGGGCACCTGGGTGGCTCAGTGGGTTAAGCCACTGCCTTAGGCTCAGGTCATGATCTCAGGGTCCTGGGATCGAGTCCCGCATCAGGCTCTCTGCTCAGCAGGGAGCCTGCTTCCCTCTCTCTCTCTCTCTCTCTCTCTGCCTGCCTCTCTGTCTACTGTGATCTCTCTCAAATAAATAAATAAAATCTTAAAAAAAAAAAAAAAAAAAAAAA
>PISX010009936.1:0-53644 GCA_004024625.1 Mellivora capensis | reverse complement strand
TGTTCCAAAATTCCTAGAAGATAAAATGCATATTTGTTTCCCTTTTTGTAAAAAAGCCTTCCTAAGCTCATTCCCCTTAAGACAGATAACAAGAAAATAGAAGGGCAGTCCCAAGCCACAAACCAACAATGAAACCCAAATGACCTTTATTTGTTGTAGGTACTCATGGAATTATAGACCAGTGAACTGAATAACTATGAAGCAGACTCATATGATTCACCAAAGAGACTTCTAAGTTGTAAAATCTATGCATTAAATATTCATTGAGCAGTACCTGTAGCTCATCTTTGCAGTAAGTTTTACAGGGCATTCAAATGAAAAATCAATCAGATTGTCTTCAGGAATCTTATAATTATATTGGGAAAACATTTCACATTTTAGTGACACAAACAAATGTGGCAAAAAAATAATTCATTCTGAGAAAGATTAATTAATATAGAAATACATGAAAGGCACTAGTTACTTCTAAGTGGGTGTTTTAGAAAAAATTCACATAAGGTTATTTATGAGAAGGAATTTACAAATAAATACCAATTTTACAGGCAGATCATGGCAAGATGTATATTTTGGGTAGACAGAACAAAGTATGCTATGTATGAAGAACAGAAAATAGTGGAAGCACAGATTAAGAGAGAAAGCAAAATAAATATAGAAAATGGGACTGTATCTAGCCTTAAACCAAGAGCTAAACCCAAAGAATTTTGTGTAGGAATAGAGAGGTTCAATTAAGAAAGTTCTCCTGTGTCCTCCTAAGACACTAGGGCTTTATTGGGTAGTGGAAGCCAAGTAAAGGGTTATCAGGAATGGTGATTACTATGAAAAATAAAACTGAACTCTGGCTTTAGTGTGGAAGAGGATTACATGGGAGTGAATTGGGGGCAGGGAGAAAAGTTAGGGGGTTATTGCAATAATCATGCTGAATAATGATGGATACTTAATACTACATTATGGGTAGGTTGAGGGCAGTGAGAGAAAAGGAGAGAAATTGAAGATTTCCAAGGATTCTTTCCCAGGGAGCAGATGAATGGTGATGGTACCAACCATTGTTATTAGAGGTGAGGAGATAAGAGAGGTCTTGAATTAGTTCAGTTTTAACATGCAGTGTTTTAGGTATCTGTGGAAAAGTCGAGGATAGGTAGAGATATAAGTATGGAATTTGGGAGAAAAAAATGCATTCTAATTTATATCATTGAGAGTTATTTTCATGTTGATTCTAGCTGAAGCCTTGGGAGTGGATGAAATCACTCAGAGAAAGTAGATGCAACAAAAGAAGACAAGAAAAGAAATAATAAACCATAATCCTGGAGAATGCTAGCCCCAAATGAAACAGAAAAGACAGAGAATCCAGTAAAGAAGAATTATATAGAACAACCTGGAAAATGGAAGAAAAAGAAGAGAGTGGGGTGGCATCCAAAAGAAAGACTTTTCATAAAGGAGTAGTGGCCGACAATTTCAGTTACCACACAGGGAGTGTAGGAGAAGAACATTGACAATAGCCTACTGGATTTCCTAATTAGAAGGTTCTAAGTAACTTATTGTCATATAGAATCAGCCCCATCCTGAGGATTAAAGCTTGACCTCCCAGACTTAAAGGAGGAGGAAGTGGAGAGAACACAGGTCAGCTGAGCTGGGAAGGCCAGGAGAGATGGGAGAGGTTGCTGAAAGGGATGCAATGAGAGGCTTGCATGTATACATTAAAGAATAGGACTCATTCATAAACCTGAAGCACAGATTAGTAAAGGACAATTAATGGGAGAGAACGGAGGTGGAGTTGAGATCAAGAGGAGGATTGAGCCTTACAATTAATATAAATACACAATGTGCTGTGTCCTCCTAAGACACCTGGGAGATTACTCTGGACTTGAGGTATCTGAGAGACTTTTTGGAGGTGTCAGGGCTTATGTGGGGCCTTGAAGTTTGACCCAAATTAGTGGGAGACAAATATGCAGTCTCTGGGAAGAGAAACAATATCAATTGTCACACAAACTGCTCATCAAGTTTCTCAACAATTTTATGAGAAGCTTCATGGTGTGAGGATCGAAAGGTACAAATTGAAATGAAGAAGTAGTTTTATATTTTTCTAGAATTTCTTTCCTAAATTGAGCTATGAAAGTTTGATAATCAATGGAAGGGCTGAGGCATATCACCCTGTTTTTTTTATTTTATAATAAAAGAGTGAGAACCAAAAAGAGATCACATGCCACAAAATAAACCACTTAAGTTCACCATATGGAGCTAGAATACCTACTGGTTGTTGTTTTTTTTCCTTTTCATTTACTTTGACTTGCAGGCAAGGTTTGTTTATTATTCTTTATTATTCTAAGTGTGTATAAGTGTGGCTCAAAAGCTAATCTTAATAAAGGTAATATAGAGAAGCAAAGTAAAATCATACACACTACTTCCATCCAGAGATAATAGTCATTATACGTAATAACTATATATTTTTAGGTAAACATCCTTCTTAAGGTCTATGCATTTTTTTTACATAATTGAGATATTACAAACAGAGAATACAACTTTAATCATAGATTTACAAGCAATTTCCCATGTCTTTAAAAAACTTGTAAAATATTTTGAAAGTCTGCAAAAACATATTCTAATCCATTTAGCCATTTGCTTATATTAAGTATTTAGTTTATGTTCCTTTCACAATTCTAAATAATGTTTATGCATAAAACTTTGTACACAGGTTATTATCATAATAAATATTAGACATTATATTACAAAAGCAATAGGTAGAATTAAGATATCTTATTTCCTCAACTGATATTTTTATCAAACTCACAAAATATTTGTTTTATGTAACTTAATGAATGACCAAGAATCAAACCTATACCCTCATACACAAAGGGAAGGGTAATTTCCTTCTCTCGGGGCCTTTGATATTATAATGTCAGAATGAGTTTGTGGGAAGTTATTTTGTGGAAGCACTTTGTTTATTTAGCTAAGCTAAAGGAAAAAAAATAGTTGCATATTAAACCTAGAACAGTGGTGCACATCCACTGTAATGCATGAAACTAAAATAAAATATGATTTATAATGATATTTAGAACAAGAAGCACATTATATCAAGGAGCATTCACAAAAAAGAATGCTTGGTAGAAATCTGAGTTTGCCCATACCTCCTGAACCCACAGCTGAAACTTGTAGAGAGCTTCCTATTTACTCAGTAACTTAGTAAATCCCATGACAAAAGATAGTGTGAACTCCTAGACAGGTAGGCAGGTAGGTAGGTAGATAGATAAGTTCATATGTTAACTTTACTAGACTAGGGTGTCCAGTTGTCTGGACGTATCAGTGTGGATATTGCTGTGGAATTATTGTTTAGATGTGATTAACACATAACTTGGTGGACTTTGGGTAAGCAAATTACTCTCCACATTATGGGTGGGCCTCATCCAGTCAGTTGAATGAATGAATGAAGTGCTTTGGGGAGATATGAGCATACGTGATAATTCATCATATGTAACGACAAAAATTTAGAAGTGAAAACTCTAGCTATGAACGTTTCTGTTTCACAGTAATATTTACACTACTACGCAAGGAATAGGGCCTGCAGGACTCATTATCACTCCTGCTGAAGGGCTTGGGGCTCCAGCTACTTCTCTATCTGCCATCTCCATTTCCCTGTAGAACCTGAGAGATGGGAAGGCAGCTAAGAAGGGAGGTGTAGTGCAAAACCTTATGTACTCTCTCCCTGTGCAGTACTTACTCTGGACAAGCTAATATTTAGTGCATGGTGTTGGCTTTTGCCTCCTCCACCATAATTTCTTTTTTAATGTATCACAGTCTTTCCATAAAACAGTCCTTTGGCTCTGCTATCTTGTTGTTATGGTCTTAGAATTATTCAAAGGATCTAAATGATGAAGAGAAGAATCTCCACCTCTCCATGAGCTCCTGCACACAGCAGGCTGTACCCCAGAGAGATGAGGGGTTCTACAAGGTGGTCGGCACTTTTCAGAGTCCCAAATATGCTGTGCATCTGTGCAAATCAGAAGCAACCAAGGACCAATACCTGCATTTCCCCACCATAATCTAGGATGAACCAACCTGAAAAACAAAGCAAGAGCTTGAGGAATGTGGGAAGAGCTATTGAAACTGAAGTTTTACTGTTGGGGAAACTGTAACCAAGCAAGACATGAATTAACCATGTTAATGACAGAAAGAACTAGAATTCTGATAATTCTTTCCATTATATGGTGCTTTACTTTTTTTTCCTTAATTGACAATAAATACTACAAAGCTTACTCTCAATAAACACATTTGAATAATAAAATGAAGAAATGATACTTCAGAATATGATGAATGAATACCAGCATTTGGCAAGACATTCTCTTCCCAGAGGCCTAGTTAGGTTATAATTTCAAAAGATTCTTCATGTGGCTCTATGATGGTGTCACTACTATATTTGCATGTTTCATTTCTTACCTGCCCCTGAAATGGTGTTGCACATGGTCCAGCATTTATTGTAACCAGACATCAAATTTTCCTTTTATTTATAATTTTGTGGAAATCCTGATATGATTACTCTTATCTTCAAATGCAAAATAAAAGTCAAAATATTACTTTGTCTTCCAAGACGGATGCTTTCAGGGTCAAGTTCAGAAGGGCACTTTCCATTTGGCTAGTATTTGGTGTCTTATGGGTTAAATTATGAGAGCTCATCCAGCAAAACTAAGCACTACCCATAGACTGGTGGTTCTCTTCATGGGAAAATTGTGCTTTAAAGTTGTGTGATTATTGGTTCAGACCCACAGGCTGATGAGACAAACCACCTTGGATTTGATGCAACACATGCCCACCCTTCAGTGTTTGAGGGCAGTTTGTGAGCATTTGGTTTCATGGGGCTTAGTTATTTATACATTTTTAACATTTTTTTATTTTTTATTAACATATAATGTATTATTAGCCCCAGGGGTACAGGTCTGTGAATCACCAGGTTATTTATATATATATTTTTAAGATTTTTTAAAATTTATTTATTTGAGAGAGAGGCAGTGAGAGAGCATGAGCAAGGAGAAGGTCAGAGGGAGAAGCAGACTCCCCGTGGAGCTGGGAGCCCGATGCGGGACTCGATCCTGGGTCTCCGGGATCATGACCTGAGCCGAAGGCAGTCGTCCAACCAACTGAGCCACCCAGCTGTCCCAGGTTATTTATATTTTTGATGACAACTCATAATCCCATCAGCTCTTCTCTCCTTTCATATCCAGAATCCCAAAATCCTTCATTTCTTTGTTATTTTGTATTATGTTTGCATTATTTCCTTGGTCATTTTTAAGCTCATCCTAGACTCATTCTTCTCATAATTTTTGAACAAAGTATTCACAGAAAGCAAACTTTGTTTCAATGCATAGTTGACTTGGCATACTGTATTTTGACATGAGTGTAGCCAATCCGGAAGGTGCTACTAAGTGTCATGGTTTCCCATAGGCCTTAATTATATATGTCTTTGTGTCAGACAAGGTAATTCACTGAAGTAAAAATTTCCACAGCATAATAGTGAGAAGAGTGGCCATCTAATTAAGTCATCCCCTAGGTGAGAGAAATCAGATAAAAATATCTAGGGGGCCTCCCGGTAACATCTAGTCCACTCCTTCTCTAACCTTCATCTATCTTACTTTAAACAAAGAGGGCAGAGGAATTACTTATTGGGGGAAGTTTAAAGAGAGCTGCAGAAGTGGCCACTAGGGACCAGGTAAAGTATGCTCTGTAGAATGATATGGGATGTATAGACACAGCAAGTGCCCGATGCGCCAACCTTCCCTTCAAATAGGCTAATAAATAGACAAAACAAGGCAAAAATTATGTATACACAATGCTCTGTACTAAGAGGGAAATGTTTATAAATAAGAATGACTCCTGGGAGAATGTGTATATGAAAGTGGACTGTGCCCACAGCAATATTTTCAGGAAATCTTGTTTAGTTTTCCTTTAAAGGTGTCCTGCTTGTGGGTGGTTCTTACCCCCTTCACTGCTACCATCTTGATCCCAAACACCGTGAGCTTACACTTAAGCTACATCAGTGGTCTAACTTCCTTTCTTCCACCTCTTACCTTTCATCAGTATTTTATCAAATCAGTATACACAGTGATCCTTTAAAAATATAAGGCAAATCATAATAACCTTCAGCTCAATGTTGGTGGTTTCTTCCAGGCAGGATGGAAGCCTCACAATGACCTAAAAAGCCTTCCTCGATATAGAACCTGGTGTTCTGATCATGTGCTTAATTCTTTGTACCAGATCATCCCAAAAGTTAGTGGATGAAGGAACACTGATTATGTTATATATTATATCTCATTATTATTATATAATATAAAATTGTCTTTTTTTTAAGATTTTATTTATTTATTTGACAGACAGAGACCACAAGTAGGCAAGAGAGGCAGGCAGGGAGAGAGAGGAAGAAGCAGGCTCTCCGCGGAGCAGAGTATAATATAAAATTATCTTTTATTATGATATCTGGCATGATTAAGCAAAGCCAGTGGTTCTTTCTCAGGCTCCCTCATGTACTTGGAGTCCGATGGTGGCTGGGCTGGAATCATCCATCCAACAGGCCTTTTCAGTTACAGGTCTGACAACCGAAGCTGGCTGTCAGCGGTCTGTTAGCTGGAACCTAGAAGTAGTCTCTCCAAGTGGTTTGCTCTTCTTGCAGCCTGATGGCTGTGCTATAAGAACAAGTATCCCTAGGAACAAAAGGTAGAAGCTGTCCATTTCTAAAGATCTGGAGCTAAAAACTGGCGCAGCGTGACTTCAACTATATGCTATTGGCCAACCAGTCTCCAGGCCTAGGTTTAAGGAGAAGGGACCTAGGCTCCACTTCTTGATGAGAGGAATGTCAGGGAATTTGGAAATTATGTTTTAAAACAACCATAGCTGGTTACTTCTCAGAACTTCTCTGTATACCTCTTCTCCTTGCTTACTCATTTCTAGTCATACTCACCTCCTTGCTGTTTCTTGAACACACCAGGTGGACCCCTTTGCACTAGTGTTCCCTCTATGTCCACAGATGAAACCATCTCCTTTCCCTACCTTCTGCCCCACACCCACTATCTAAATTCAGTAGTGTTCCTGAAAGTCAAATCTAGAATTCCTCCCTTTAAACTATGCTACTTTCTATACTAAGTTGTTCAATTCTTAAAAC
Organism: Mellivora capensis; assembly: GCA_004024625.1. Lineage (NCBI taxonomy): Eukaryota > Metazoa > Chordata > Mammalia > Carnivora > Mustelidae > Mellivora > Mellivora capensis. The sequence goes on along the minus strand of PISX010009936.1, from coordinate 46,503 downwards.
AAAACAAAAAAAAACACGTCATCTTACTCTTCCTTTGGTATGCTTAATGAATCAGGTTATTACTGAATACAGAGTGGGTGGAAGGGTAATTAATCACTGATACTTATAATGATTCCTTAGGAGTACAAAAATAACCTTGACATCAAAAAATTATGTTTGGCAAGATATAGTTAGTAAAACAAGGTTTTAACAATTTCGTTTTAGTAAGTTTTTCAGTAACAAATATTGACATAAAGAGAGAATTCTGGTTAACTCTCTGGTTAATTTAGAATCAACCAGAAAATGATTTGAAATACTTCTTTCTTTAGATTTCTTTTAGTTCCAGGTTCCACTGAAATAAACATGTAAAGTTAGATCACAACAGATAAAAAAATGCATCTCACATTTATCTTATGTATGTTTGAGTATTATGTTCAGGATTTTTTGCTGAGAAGTGATGTGATAGTTCATTCTAAGATACATTTTATTTTTGCTATCTTAAGATCTGGCAATAAAAAGCATTATAAATGGATGAACATTTTCAGGCTTTTAACAAGGTGATTGAGAAATGCATGCTTTGGTGAAGGAATATAAAACATAGGAGAGGAACACACAGTGTTACAAAAATGTCCTTTGATGAACAATGGGGGAGGAAGGGCTGAAACATAATTATCCTATGTCACTCCTTGTGTCTAATTAACCAGTAAATGCTATCTACTCAATCTCTTGGATCTGTCCTTTTCTCTCCACCCTAGCACCAGCACCTTGAATTATGGCGTCATCATTCTGCAGTCCACTAAGGTAACAATTTTCTAAATGGTTTCCAAGACTCCTTTCTTGCCCCCTTAAGTTCACATCTCACATTATCACTAGGGTAATATTTCTTAAAACAAAACTCAATCATTCAGGGACATAATTCCTTAAAACCTTTCAACAGCTCTCCACTGGCCTAAGGAAAAGGGAAGTTGAAGCTCCCCAGCATGACATCTAGGTCCTCTTATGGCCTGGCCCTTGCTTCCCTCTTCAACTCTACCCTTTATCCCTCTCTCCCACACTCGCCATTCAAAATCTCCTCATCCTGAAACACAGTTTTTCCTGACACAGTTCCCCTTCCGTCCCAGGTCAGTATTAACTCAGAAGGTGTAATGAAGTCTGTTCTCCTTCTGTCTGTTCCCCTTCTTACTTCTGAGTCTTTGCACTTGTCACCTTCGCACCCCTTCACTGTCCTTTCTTCTGTAGGAATTTATGAAGTTGTTAATATCTGCCCATTGTCTAGTCCTCTCTAAACACATGAATCGGAAATAGTGAATACAGAAAATTATAAATAAGTCAGATGGTTCCAGACAAAGTAGGAATAGTACCATGACCAGAAAGGACTGGTCAGCATGAGTGGTCACACACCGTACCCAGGTTAAATGAAGTTTTCACTTTGGGGGCTTTAGTGATTGAATTCTCCCAAATATGTTCAATTCCTAATTGCTAATCCCTACTGATGTTACTGTTTTTAGAAATAGGAGCTTTGCAGATGTAATGAAGTTAAGATGAGATCATTCTAGATGAGGGTAGACCCTAAATCCAATGACTGAGGATCTTATAAGGAGAGACCTAGAGACACAGACACACAGAGACCAAAGAGGCCACCAGAGGCCGAGAATGGACCAAGGCAGCTGCAAGCTGAGGATTGCCAACAATCAGTAAAAGCTTGGAAGAGGCAAGGAAGGATTCTTCCCTTTCTGAGCTTTCAGAAGGAGCATGGCTCTGCCAACACCTAGGTTTTTGACTCTGAGCCTCCTGAATTATAACAGAATAAATTTCAATTATATTAAGCCACCCAGTTTATAGTAATTTTTTATGGAAGATCTAGGAAACTAATACAGATGCCCATCAGAATGATCTATAAAACATCTAAAAATAGACATGCCAGTTTCCCATTGAAAACACAGTGAGTAAGAATGTCAAATTCTTATTCTTATTCATAAATACCTGAGACACAGGTATATGTGTTTTAACTCCAAAGCTTGTTATAATGCATAATCAAAGTTGAAAATCACCAGACAAGATGATTTTGAAGTCTTAACTTTACAACTCAATGGCTTTAAGACCCAATGGCTTTTTTTTTTTTTTTAGTTTTTATAAATTTTTTATTTATTTGAGAAAGAGAGTGAGAGAAAGAAAGATCATGGAGGAGCAGGGAGAAGCAGACTCACCTCTGAGCAGGGGGAGCCCACTGTGGGTCTCTATCCCAGTACCCTGAGATCATGACCTGAGCTGGAGGCAGAGGCTTAACCAACTGAACCACCCAGTTGCCCCCCGATGGAAGATTTTAAAAGAAAAAAAAATTAATTTATAGCCTACTTTGGTTATTCATGCAAACACATGAATCCATTTGCAATTGTTTGTATGGATGCATGCATAGACTTAATTAACTGTTTGGTACATAGACATCCTAGGTGTTGAGTTATTCACATCAAATTGTTTGTTTTGGAGTTGATACAAGTTTGAAAGACAAGTATATTTAAATATTTAAAGATTTATAATTATCCCAAACAAGAACAACATATGGTTTTGCTCCTGTAAGTGCTCCACAAAGAATAACTGCCTGTATTTTGTTGCATTTTTAAATCGTGTGATAAAGTAGAAAATTATCAGGATCTGGCTCTTCAGTTTTTGCTAAAATAATTACTGAAAAAAATTGAACAGATGCTAGATATAAATAAATTTCATAAACTCAGATATTTGGAGATCTTCTGTGGATTCTGGGCACTACTTGTAGAGATATATTTATGATGGCTTCAATGAAACAATATTTGTACTTCTCCTGGTCAGTGCAGTGAGGTGAATCTCTCTTCCAAAAAAACACCATAGCAACATGGTACTGGAATGTCATAGTTTTTATCTGGTAGTAGGAGGACAAACATGTTCTTATTTCTGTATAACCAGAGACTCAGCAGCCATAAATTACTTCCAAAATCATAATGTTCTTCTTTTTCTGTTCTCTACTGGCAGTACCCAAAGCACAGAAAATAAAATTTCTCTACTGAAAATATTCTAAAATGTGTTTCTGTAACTTATAAAAGAAGAGGTGACCCCAATAGGATATGACCACCTGGATCTCAATACACTTGGTCAGCGCTTGCTGAGAAACGGTGCCACTTCTGTTGCATCATCAAATTTAACAAAGGGGAGGGTTAGATCAATTGACAAGTGCCATTCTTGGGGAATTATATTTAGAACTGCTACTGTTACCACACTCAGAGCAATACAGTGAAGTAAGATGAATAAACACAGAAAAGTTGGGAAGTATAGATTATGTTTCTAGCAGCAGACACTTACCAGAGGGCAAGTTAGGATTTATGATGATTTCTGTGTATTCAGGCAGAAGGAGCCAGCATGCAGCAGAAGATGTGATTCACATGTGGGCTTCGATTAAGGCTATCAAAGAGCAACAAGGGAACAAGATACAAGGGTAGGAAGGTAATTAGAACTTATTCTTAACATTTCTTAATTGCCAGCCTTTATCAGTAGCAGATGGTAGGTGAGCAGGAATTTTGGGGAATAGCCACCTTTTTGACATTACCTCTAATTAAGAAGGTTTTCTCAGTTATCAGGACAAACTTTGATATCATTGTATTTTTCCCAGGTCAGTATTAACTCAGAAGGTGTAATGAAGTCTGTTCCCCTTCTATCATTTACTCTAGCTCCTTCCATCTGTTCTAAGGTGAAAAGATGAACTTTTCAATGATTCTTGTCCAGGCTGCATACTCAGGGGTCCCCAGTGACTCATGAGTGTTACTTCTCACTGGATAATCTTTAGGGGAGAACCATCCTAACCACATCATTGAGACAGACCTGGGAGAATCTAAAATGGGGTCTAAATGTCAGACCATCATTATGTCAGAGCAAGAGAATTTGATACAAAACAATAATGAAACAAAACATTGCTACTTACCATTCAGTTCAAATGCAATACTATTTTGAAAGAAGGAAACCATCTCAGGCCAGTGCAAGACCAGTCAAAGACATTTGTTATCCTTCTTTACAAATCCTATTCTTGGCAGATTCTAGGTTATGACTATAACTCTGCATAAGTGCAGAGTTTTCTCTCCTTTTTTAAAAGATTTATTTATTTTAATTAATTAATTTGACAGAGATCACAAGTAGGCAGAGAGGCAGGCAGAGAGAGAGGGGGAAGCAGTCTCCTGCTTAGCAGAGAGCCCGATGTGGGGCTCCATCCCAGGACCCTGGGATCATAACCTGAGCCAAAGGCAGAGGCTTTAAGCCACTGAGCCACCCAGATGCCCCAAGATTTATTTATTTTGGAGAGAGAGCGAGGGAGGGATGGGCAGAGGGAGAGTGAGAGAGACTCCCCACTGAGCCCAGAGCCTGACGGGGGCTCTATCCCAGGACCCTGAGATCATGACCTCACCCAAAATCAAGAGTCGGCCGCTTAACCAACTAAGCCACCCAGATACCCCTAATGCAGAGTTTTCTTAAATGTCTCTGATGGTGTCTCTGTAAAGTCCTCTGGTAAATGTACCTGTTACAACACGATCATTTCAACAGCTTCTCTTTTTACAGAACATTTGTTAGTTACTCTATGGCAATGATTCTCAAGGTATAGTTTTCATACCAACAGCATCAGCAACACCTGGAAAATTGTTAGTAATGCAGATTCTCAGGCCTTACCCCAAATCCACTGAATCAGAAACTCTGGGGGTGGGGCCCATAAATCTGTGTTTTAACAAGCCCCCCAGTATTTCTAAGGAAAGCTAAAGTTTTAAGCAATGACCTTAGAAATAGATACCAGTTAGTGGGTGATGGCCTATACTATACAATATGCTTTAAAGCATTATGGCAGTCAGTCCTCACAATTACCATGTGAAACAGGTCTTACATTACTCTCTTTCTGTAGATTAACAAAGACTTATCAAAACAAAGTAACATGGCCAAAGTCCCAGAGCTAAAGAGTGGGAGCTAGATTTCTCACCACATTCTGGCCAGTTTAAGCTCATACTCCTAACCACTGAAGACTACCCAAGCAGAAACAGAAAAGACAAGAACTTTCCCAATTTTGTATAAAGATATTCTGAGGCACTTAACACACCAACTGTAGGCCCCAAAAGAAAAGATACATAAAACTGTTCAAAAACACATGGCTCTGGGAGTTAGCAACTGACCCAGCGGTGAAGAAAAATGACCTCCCTAAAGACATGAAGCCTCCTGCATTGTGGAATAAAATATCTGTATCCCATTTTAAAAAGTGATTTAAGGCCATGTTAATAAGTGTTTTCCAAAATCTCAGTTGGGAAGCAACTAATCTGAAATGTTAATAATATATAAATTATCGTCACATATATTGTGGCAAATGGAGCCTGTAATGTAATGACCGCAGAAAGGTTATATATGGGTTAGCCCCCCTCAGGATCCTCTTTAACACATTGTATTTCAGTGATAAACCTTCAATTTAAAAAAAAAACTTGAAGGAAGCGTGTAAAAACCAGTTTGTATTTGTTTTTTAGATATACGTTAAGAAAAATTTTACCATATTATTCAGTGTCCTTTGAAGGACCCACAGCAAGCAAGACTTTAACATGACTTTTCCAAAGGTCATTCATGGTGAGTCATTGGTTCTGCATGATTTTAGTGGGTCTTCCAGAAAACTTGTTCTGCTGTTGAGTAGGTCTACAAATATTAGATTATATCTAGTTATCCTATGTCTTCGTTGTAAATCTTCTCAGAGCCTTTAGCATGCTAATGTGTTTGGAGCCCTACATTCAAAAACTCATATTCAAGTCAGACATTCAGTTGTGCAAAACAATAGCATAATGTAGAGAAAAAACATGAACTCCAAAGCCTATCTATCTGGATACATCCCAGTTCTACCACTCACTAGCCATGCAGCTCTAGCAAGATGCTTAAACTGTCTCAGTTCCCTCAGCTGGAAAATGTTTTGTTGTTGTTGTTGTTGTTTTTTAATAAAACCAACCTCTTAGAATTGTTTTTAAGATTAAAATATGTGAAGGGTCTAGAAGAGTACCTGGCATATTGTCAAAACTACATAAACATTTGTTAACTAGCAACTGAACTAGCTCTCAAGGCTAATGTCATTGTTCCTTTCTCTTTTGATCTAGCTCCCTGCTTGTCAGCATCTATTTCCCTTTTATTAATTTTAAGGTACCCAAGTCACTTGTAAGTGGCGTCCCTTTTTGGAATTATATAAATGATACGAGGGCATGTTTCAAAATGATGCAGATGGGACAAAAGGGAACTTTCAAAATAAACTGATCAGTCAGTGTTTCTGAGAACAGTTCAGGGAAATAAGTGCTTGTCAGTTTAATGGGAGTATAGTTAACAGAAACCTTCTTGTGGATCTGATTGGTTGATTGTGACACTCCTCCAAACTTAGTATCTAATTCCATTTGCTCCGATCTGAGTTTCCCAAGAAAACTTTCCTACTGTAATAATCAGCTATTGTGGAAATAGTTTGAACACCTTGAGTGAATTGATAGAAATGCGTTTTTTGACTGACAAAGATAAGAAGTAGAAAAAGTTGCAGGAGAAATGGAAACAGGAGCAATGCCCATCACCAGGAGACGTAGAATTGATTAAACTGGAGATGACTCAGCTTCCATCCTTAATGCTAGCATAGACTTGCCAGAGGGCTGTGCATTACCCCTGTAAGTCTTTTGTAGACCTGCTGATGAAGGTGTGCTATCAAGGAAATGGGGAAAAGGTGTTTGCCACCTGACAACAGTACAGTTGGGAGACAATAATTAAATCAAGATGGACAGCGGGTTTGAAACCTGCCAGTGTTTCATCTTAATGAAGATGTATTCACTAGTGATATTTGATCAGATCTTCTGGGTGGATTTTTAGATTTCATCAGTTAAAGACATAAAATGGTCTGTCTGATTAAAGAGGGGACAAAACAGTAGGGAGCGCCCATAAATTACTCTAGCTCAATTAGGTGCAGACAGTTTAGTGAGTGTTTATTACTAGTACAAAGGAAGATTTTCCAATTAGATTAAAAGGTTTTGAAAACAACGGTTACAGTGATTTGGACCAATTGCTAGAATAATGTATCAGGAGAAGTTTTATTGATTAAAAGTAAACTGATAAGTGATTTGTAGTGTTCATTGTTTATCAGTAGAACCCTTGCTGTGGGGTACAATTTTCCTCACAAGATCAATGGGAGAACTGGGCTAATTTCTTCTCACACTGAAAATTGATAAGAATATAAAGGGCAGCTGGATCACTGCTGAAAATACCACCATGATTTATTCAGGTTAATCATCAAGAAAGTGACATTGCATAAATCATTGGGAATTTACCTTGCCAGGCTGGGTCCTTCAGGCTGGTTTCACTGTTATATGTGGACCAAAGAAAGACGGAAAGAAGCCTAGGATTTAATCAAACAAAGCCTTTAGCTCACTAAGCTGCCATAAGTTATTGCAAAACCTGGAAATGGCAAAAGGAATCAAAGGGAAGTTGCACAGACACCTTCACTGATAGTGACTACTAGAATTTATGACAGTAATTGGGTGGGATGAAGCCTAAGAGGCAGGCGGGTGGCTCATGTGTCCCTTTCTCTTGACTCCATATGTCTTCTGGAAGTGATGAGCAAATGGGAAGTCCCTTCCACTTGGCCACAGGTCTTGAAGAAGGCTTTTCATTGGCCACAAACTTTCTTACCATGTGTGATTAAATATGAAAATAAGCAGGAAAAAAGCCTGAAGAAATGATAGCTAGGTCCCTGGATTCTGCAGATGAAAGCAATACTAATGTATGCTACATGTAGATATCACAACATATATTACAAAAATGCTGCATAAGAGATGGAGTGAACAAATATTTCCCCCCCCTACAACTCTTATTCTTTAAAAAGTAGTTTAGAGATAAGCAATATTCCCTTTTCATTTCCTTATTGAAATATATCCCAAATTTGTCCTTCTGAAAGATTTGCCCCTTGTGGTCCGATTCGTTCTCACTTACTTGGTTAACTTTGACTTTCCTAACTGAAATTCTGAAGCCAGAAGCAGCAGCTTGAAACATCCAAAGGGCAGAAGAAGACAACAAACTAGCATTCCATCTGTTGTGACATTTAGTACTTGCTTTTCCTGAGAAAATGCTTAGTGAATCAATTTCATATTAGCATTAAGAAATTAAGATCTTAGTTCACATGATTCATACATATGTCTATTTCCCATAAGTATGGAATCAATCTGCCTGGTTTGAACACCCACACTTTTCTTCCTAGCTACCTATGTATGACATGGACTCATTTCTTGATTTCGCTAAACCCCAGTTTGCTTCTCTGTAAAGTGGAGATAACAGTCTTTAACACATATGATTGTTTAAAGAAATAATTGGGAGAATATATGTAAAGTGCTCCCTATGGTACATTGGAAATGTAAAATAAATGTTAATTTTCTTATTCATATTTTCAATATTTTTCTATAACTACATTGTATAATGGTTTATTGATCCAATGGTAACATGTTCCAATCTTTCACATCATATCTAAAATTGTTATAAACTAATTCTGACTGCATTTTCCTATGTAACAAGAGAAAAACATGTACAGAATCAGACAATTCATTTCTCATTGCTTATAAAGTGAATTTTATAAAGAGCAAAGATGTAACACTCCTCTAATCTGGTCCACATACTCAGGGGTTTAAGGGTTAGAAAATCTCTAATAAGTCTTGAATATACTGCCTAAGGAACCGGCATCAGTCAGGGGATCAATCTGGGTCACCAAATGTACCATCACTTTGTACTAGCTAAACAATCACCATAAGTAGACAAAAACCAGCGATCAGTGACAGATTCTAGTTAAACTAACTAGCCTCTATTGTTTGTGTATAAGCAGAAGGAAGGGGAAAAGAGAGGGAGGGAGACTGAGAGAAAGAGGGAGAGAGATCAACAGAAGTCGGCAGTAGAGTGAGAGCCAAAGACCCTGACTGAAGACCACAGAAAAACAGGTCATTATTCATTTATGAAGCACATGAACAAGGTGCTAAGTGAGTCATTGCTTCCCCCTTGTAAACTGTGAGAAAACCCTGAGAGCTCTAGTTCTGGCTTCCGGGAAGAGGATATGACCTAGTGAAGCCTAATGTCCTACTGCGCGTTTGGAATTAGCACATTCTTTGGTCTTGCTAGTAATCATTTTTCAGGGAAATAAATGTCTTGCATAAAATGACCTAACTTTCTTGCTTTGGGCTTTCAGCTCAGAGGAGGCAAAGGCAGCAGCTCTCTTCGGTCATCCCAAATCCAGGTGCATTTGACACCAGCAGCCTCCACCATGCTGCCTACGTTTGACCCTGACAAGGTCAGAGCATGTACCTGAGGAACACTGGTGTGGTAATCAGTGCCACGTCTGCCCTGGCCCCAAGGATCACCCCTCTGGGTCTGTCTCAAAAGGCTGGTGATGACCCCGGCAAGGCAACCTGTAATTTGAAGGGTCTGAGGATGACAGTGAAGCTGACCACTTAGAACAGACAGGACCAGATTGACATGGTACCTTCTGCCTTTGCCTTGATTACCAAGCCCTCAAGGAACCTCTAAGAAACAGAAAGAACCAGAAAGCATTAAGCACAGTGGAAACATCACTTCTGATGGGACTGTCAACATTGCTTAACAGATGTGACACCGATCTTTAGCAGAGAACTCTCTGGAACCAGTAAAGAGATCCTGGGGACTGCCCAGTCTGTGGGCTGCAATGTTGACAGCTGCCACCCCATGACATCATAGGTGACGTCAATAGTGGTGTGGTGGGGGGCGCTGGGTGGCTCAGTGGGTTAAAGCCTCTGCCTTCGGCTCAGGTCATGGTCCCAGGGTCCTGGGATCGAGCCCCGCATTAGGCTCTCTGCTCCGTGGGGAGCCTGCTTCCGCCTCTCTCTCTGCCTGCCGCTCTGCCTATTTGTGATCTCTGTCTGTCAAATAAATAAATAAAATCTTTAAAAATATATATATATTAAAAAAAACAGTGGTGTGGTGGAATGTCCAGCTAGTTAACAACTACAAAGGAAAATATTTCAATAAAGGATCATTTGACAACCAAAAAAAGGGGAAGAAGAAGGAGGAGGAGGAGGAGGAGGAGGAGAAGGAGGAGGAGGAGGAGAAAAAATGCCTTTCTTTCCCTAATGACTTCTGTCTAAAAATGGAGATATTTGGGGGTGCTTGGGTGGCCTAGTGGGTTAAGCCTCTGCCTTTGGCTTGGGTCATGATCTCAGGGTCCTTGGATTGAGCCCCGCATCAGGCTCTCTGCTCAGTGGGGAGCCTGCTTCCTCCTCTCTCTCTGCCTATCTCTCCGCCTACATGTGATCTCTCTCTCTCTCTGTCAAATAAATAAATAAAGTCTTTTAAAAAATAAAATAAAAATGGAGATATTTTGACCTACAAAATAAGAACAGCATATTTGGGGCACCCGGGTGGCTCAGTGGGTTAAGCGTCTGCCTTCAGATTGGGTCATGATCCCAGGGGCCTGGAATCGAGTCCCACAGTGTGTTCCCTGCTCAGTAGAGAGCCTGCTTCTCCCTCTACCTCTGCTGCTCCTCTGCTGGTGTTCTGTCTGTGCGTCAAATAAATAAATAAATAAATAAATCTTAAAACAAACAAACAGCATATTAATTCCATTTCTGGTTTTAGGTAAATACCTATTTATATGATCAGATATTGCATAAGAGCCATCAAAACGTCTTTATTGAGATTTGCTCTTTCAAAGAGAAGGCTGAGTTGCCACAGACTGTTCAGGTAACCAGCCTAACACTATCTTGATCTGAGAACACAAGAAGACTGTGGGCAACAAATTCTGCTATCTGAAAGTGATGTGACTCCCTTTCTAATATGCATGTGGGAGTAAAACAAGTAGTCTTATACTGAAAATCACTAGCAATCTGGACAATAAACTTAGAAACTAGCAGTTATATTCTATCATTGAATCCTGTCCAACATGCCTTTGAAACAACTCAAATATCTATTTTCCTGTTCATATTTACAATAGTCATTTTCATTTTGTGCATTATTTCCCGGATACATTTCCAGACAAGGTGTCAGTGCATCCTTCACATGCATTCCTGCAAAACGTGAATGAAGTTGAAGTTGAATGAACTGAGTGAAGTTGAGAGAGATGCAAAACTGGAGGTTGACAGTGGTTTTTTTTCTTTTTTAATTATTAACATATAATGTATAAGCTGTTTCAGAGATTGAGGTTTTCTATAATAAACAGTAGCAGAGAGGCCATGACTCTGTTTGCAGGAGAGGTAGAGATGAGGTCCCAGTGTGGCAGTGGCATCCTGTGCTACTCCAGTTCAGCAGTGTGACTTTGGGCCACACTTTTAAATCTCAGCATAAATACTATTTTCTTCAGGCAGTGCTTCCAAAAGCCATTTAATATTCTGTAGTAATGCTCTCCATGCTCAAATTAGAGTGGATGGTGGTTTAACTACAAATGAGCATTAGCTCCAAAGGTAAATATGTTCCCACTTTACATTAGAAATAGAGTAGTTAAATGTCTGTTACGTTTATACGCTAGGAAGTAATGCTTAGGATTCAAATCCAGGGAAAACTATCTGAGACCATGCTTCTAAGCACTGTGGTATGAAGTGTGTGTCCTTTACTATTCTATTCTCTCCTTGTAAATTCCTTACGGCTGACAAGATGAAGTCTAATTACCTTCACGTGTCACCAAAAGCCACTTTTAGCTTATCCCAAGCTTCTTTCTGGCTTGTTTTCTCCCCTAAAGCTTTCTATGATTCCAGTCCTGCTGGGCTTTCTCCTGGCCTTGATCCTCTGTGTTGTCCTTCATCCTGATTCCTTCATCGAGAATTCTCCCCACCCACTTACCCAAATTCTACCTATACATCGGAGAGTTTATTCTTGAGCTATTTCTCTGAGAAAATTGTAGTGCATGATGGTCCTTTCTTTTTAATTTCATATTGCTTTAAAGCATGGAATACCCACTGAGACAGGAGACTGAACCTGGTTAAAGAGTAATTTAAGAAAAAAAAGGAAAAAAGGAGGGGGTATTATGACCAGAAGAAGCCAAAAAGTGTTCCTAAGTAGGCAGAAACAAAAGATGTCTACCAGATCACTAAATACTTGAGGATATATTACGGAAATCGAGTATGAATCTGCATTGGAAGAAACATTATGTTGGTTTGGGAGACTTGAAGGGATTAATCCTCCATGTGGACAAAAGTATGCCAATGAGATGTTTTTCAAAAAGCCTTTGATGAGGGTGTCAATATGAGTCATTTCAAGGTTATAATTACTATGTTTTTCCAGCAGATTATGAAGAAGAACAACAACAACAACAATAGGTAGAACTAAAAGGGAACATCTACAGAGAGAACAGTACTAAACCTGGTGTTTTTCTGGTATCGGAACTAGGATTGGTCTTGGTGACAGACTGTCTTATGTTCTAAATTATTTTCTCCCTCCTTCCTTGTTAGAAGATTACATATTTCTATCTTTTAATGTGACTTGCATGGTCTTTCTGTGGAAGGAATATACTTTCCGACCTGATGATACCATGTTGGTCCAAATGATTTGTTCGGGCTGGAATTTGAACAGAAGTGAGAATATGGCAATTGTAAGCCAAAAATTTTGAGCGCCATTGCCTACTTTGGTTTGGTCCCTTTTCCTCTGTTATAACAATGGCGTGTTTTAGATAGGGCCTTCAGGGTCTATTTTTAGTCTGCATTCTGGAATAAGGTGGAAATGTGAGGCAGGAGCAGAGCTATTGTGACAAGTAGCTAATACAAAGCAAGAACAAGGGAAAAAGCAAAAACAAAACCACACACACAAAAACTCTTTGTTTTTATAAACCACTTGAGATTTCTGGAAGGATCATTTGTTACAGCAATGTAACCTAGAAAAAAAAATTGATGAAGTCTTTTTTTTTTTTAAAGATTTTATTTATTTATTTGACAGACAAGTAGGCAGAGAGGCAAGCAGAGACAGAGAGGAGGAAGCAGGCTCCTCGCTGAGCAGAGAGCCCGATGCAGGGCTCGATCCCAGGACCCCGGGATCATGACCTGAGCGGAAGGCAGAGGCTTTAACCCACTGAGCCACCCAGGCGCCCCTGAAGTCTTATATAAATAGTTAAATAACCATATATGCATAGTCTTATGTAACTTTTGTTGAATGACCTGGAGAAAAGTATGCATTGTTTCCCCTTCAATTTGCAAATAACACAATGCCATTTTCAAAAACTAAATGAAAAACCTGAGCATTTGCTAAGTCTCAAGCATTATGGCAACAGACTTACCAACTTTATTTTCAGTATCCTATAGAGTCCCAGCTAAAACCCTATTACAAATGAATCCCTTTATTGGCAAGGAAACTCACTTGCCCAAGTTCATAGATCTATTACCATGCACACTCATTAAAACCTGGCTTCAGGTGTCTGGCTTTCAAGCATTTCTTAATTTTGGAGTGATATATAACCCATGCATGAAGGTAATGCAAACAATGGTAATGGAACTGAGAATCCTAAAAATGTAGCAATTACCCTACAAAAGGTAAGAAAGAGCACCTGTAAGACATCTGAATAGAAGCAATTGACATAGACATTGAAAATAAAACTTAAGGATGCAATGGAAATTTAAAAAGCCATGGGGAATATGGAAAAAATGAATATGGCTTCAGATATACATTTCAAACTATCATGAGTTATTATTTCTTGCTTTGCTTGAATACATTTAATTTAGATGTAATAAAATCATGGTATGGCTTGAATTCTGTGTCCTCCATTCATATGTTGAAGTCCTAACCCCTAATACCTCAGAGTATGATCTTATTTTGAAATGGAGTTGCTGCAGATGTAATTAGTTAAATTAAGATGAGGTCATATTGGAGTAAGGCGGGCCTCTAAATCCCATCTGACAGACATCTTTATAAAATGGGGAAATTTGGACACAGACATGCACACACAGAAAACGCCAGGTGAAGGGAAAGGCACAGATCCAGGTAATGAAGGAGACGCTAATGATGGCCGGAGACCGCTGTCGAACCCCCGGAAGCTAGGAGCGAAGAATGCAGCAGATTTCTCCTCACAGCCTTCAGAAGGAGCCAGTGTGGCCGTGGGTTTTCTAGTCTCCAGGACACAAGAGACAATGCCTTTCTGTTGTTTAAGCAACCGGATCTGTGATACTCTGTTACCCTAGTGGTCCTAGCAAACTAATATAAAATGATCACTAACTTTGAAATAAGTTGTGAACTTAAAAGAATACACATCATTACAGTGTGATAATAATCCATTTATCAATAGGATAAAAGAAGCTACTTTAAAGCTACCATGAGCTGTGAAGAACAATGACCCGTTCATGCTTCTAGTCGGTAAAGCTGACTTCTGGAGAACCCGATGGCATGAAAAGATTTTAGTTTATTATGTGAAAGGGATAGACATTTGAGGTTACTTCAATAATTAAGGTTACTTCAGTAAGACTGGGATGATTTCCCAGATTGAATTTTTAGTATTTCCCAAGAGTGCCTAATATCTCCTTGTAACTTTTTATTTATCTTAAAAATATAGGCATAGTGGGAAGGGCAGAAGTACTCTGGCCTCCTATGGAAACACTATATTCTTTCATGCCCTCTAGCATTCAGCTGAAAACGGCGCCCTCGTGGTCAGAGAGAGTTAATTCACATCCCACATGCCTAACTTACTCCCTGAGAGTAAATTACTCATTGGTGAGACAAGGTCATTCTTCATTTTAACCATTACCGTAGCATTTTGTACTGTCATGTGCTATGTGGTTTTGCAATCCTTAAAATCCCCTGGTGAAGGAAAGGAGATGACAAACACAATTATGTCTGATTTACAGACTAGGGAACTGGGACTCAAATAAGAGACAAAGCCATCATTGGTAAGGGCCATCCCAGAAGGCAGGAGCTCTGGTTCAGGTCTCTGTTTATCATGTGGAGTGCAAGAATAAATCTAAGGGATATTAGCTATGCATGCAATTCTTATATTTCTTGGAACTTTAGCTCCCCACCCAAGCTGATTTTTGGCAGCAGCCATCTGTCAAAGAAACAAAAGTTACCAAAGAAGTTAAGTACAAATTATGTACAGTGTGTTAGAATTTCAGGATTAGAGATGTCTGCAGAAATCAAAATGAAACACTGTAACTTAAAGTCAACTTCCTGAAACAGTACCAGGAGGATTAAGGACAAACTCTCCTCACTCTTTGACACTATTTTGACAGATGGATCCATTTAAAAGCATCAGTGGAGGCACCTGCAGGGAGGCGGGGGGAAGGGGCAGAAGAGACAAAGCTTAAAAAAAACCCACAAAGAACAAAAATTCCATATTTTTCATCTGAAAATCCATATTAATTTGAAAAAAATCATTATTTCTACTCTGTCGCTTCATTATGAGATCAAAGTGTGACTTGGCATTTATTTCAACAAGACTGTCTCCCCTACACTTGCAGCATATGAACATAGCTTTTGTCTGGGAAAGCATTGCGCCTGAACAGCTTTTGCCTGTAAAGCAATGCTGGGCTTTTTGTTTTGAGTGTTGGGGGTTGTACTTTTATATCCAAGCCCACAATCAAGGATCCCAGTTCTTGAAAACTGATAAAAACTTTCAAAATGAAATATCTGAAAGAGCCCTTAAGTCAACATGCTAGTCTCCCCTGGAATCCTGGGTATTGGACTCCAAGGTCAGGGTGGCTGGTTGATTTTTGAATTTCTGAAGTTGAATGTTGGCCATTTCATGTCTGTCTCAAGGTAAATCCTCAGATACGAGCAGCTAGAGCAGATGGGATTTCATGTAATTTAATGATTACTTGCTTTCATTTTTTATGAAGTTTGAAACATTCTTACCCATTTTCCTGCTGCCAATCAGTAATCCAATGTTGTCCTGAATGTTCCATTGATTCCAAAATCAATGACTGTGTCGCCAGTGCTAGAGATCATGATTGCTCTTTTCAAAGCAAGAGGCTGGGTAGAGATGGCCCTTCTGTTTGATCAATTTTAGCACAATGAGGCAGAAAACTTAAGAATCAGTTTGATGACCTATTTATATTGATGTCACTCAGGTCCAGGGCTCTTCTGGCTCAAAGACTTACAGATGGGAATTACAATTTGGGGGATGACAAGTGTGTGGAAATAGCTCCACAAATCTATGCCCGGGACATCAAAACTTTTCTAGTGATTTTACCATTTAGTAAAACAAACATGTAATTAGACTTGCTCGTATGATCCAAGTTACACTCTTTAATACAGTTACAGAATTTCTGGTTTGGGGGCAAGATTTAGTATCTACTAAACTAAATAACATTCTTAACAGACCAAGTAAATTGAATACCATCACACACTGTCACATGTAATAATAAGGAAGAGTCCTTAGATATTCTTTCATTTGGAGTTTAAGATAAAACTCTACCTATTACAACTATTTGGAAAGAAGTTTCTAGTTTGAGGAGAAATTAGACTTAAAAAGAATGTACATTTGGTCATTTGGTGAGGCATCTTTTTTTTTCGTAAGTCATTTTTTTAAAGATTTTATTTATTTATTTGACAGACAGAGATTACAAGTAGGCAAGAGAGGCAGGCAGGGAGAGAGGAAGAAGCAGGCTCTCCATGGAGTGGAGAGCCCAACGTGGGGCTCGATCCCAGGACCCTGGGATCATGACCTGAGCCGAAGGCTTTAACCCACTGAGCCACCCAGGTGCCCCCATAAGTCATTTTTTAGTTGTAAAATTCACAACACAAAATTCACCATTTTAACTATTTTAAAGTGTGCAATTTGGTAACATTTAGTATGTTCACAATGTCGTGCAACTCAGCTCAGTCTAGTTCCAGAATATTCTCATTACCCCAAAAGGGACCTCCATACCCACTAAACAGTCACTACCCCTTTCTCTCTATTCACAAACCCTAGCAACCACTCATCTGTTTCTGTCTTTACAGATTGTCTTCTTCTGGATGTTTCATGTAAACAGAGTCATATAATATGTGGTCTTTGTGTCTGGCTTAAACTTCTACTAAGCTTCATGTTTTCAGAGTTACCCACGCTATAGCATAGCCCAGTGCTTCATTACTCTTTATGGCTGGATGATATTCTATTGTATAGATATACCATGTTTTGTTTATCCATTCATCAGTTTATCAACATCAGGGTTGTTTATAGCTTTTTGACTACTCTAAATAGTACTGTTAGGAACATTCAGGTACAAGGTTTTGTTTGAACATCTTTTAAATTCTTTGGAGTATATACCTAGGATTGGAATAGTTGGATCACATGGTAATTGTATGTTTAAGAGATTGAAACACTGCCAAACTGTTTTTCATAGTAGCTGTGCCATTTTACACACCAGCAAAATATGGGTGATCCAGTTTCTCCATATCCTTGCAATATTTCTTATTTCTTCTTATTATTATTATTTTAATCATCCTAGGTGTTATTTGGTACCTCATTGTGCTTTGATTTGCAATCCTGGATGACAAAGGATAAGCATTTTTTGTGTGTGCTTACTGATTGTTAGTATATCTTTGGCAAATTTTTTATTTATTTATTTTTCCTTTGGAGAAATTTCTATTCAAGTACTTCATGCAATTTTTAATTGGGTTGTTTGTTTTTTTGTTGTTGGTAGTAAGGATCTTTTACATACTCTGGATACTAGATTTATATTATTTGCAAATATTTGGTCCCATTTTGTGAGTTTCATTTTCACTTTCTTGACAGTGTGTCCTTTAATGTATAAATGTTTTTTAATTTTGATGAAGTCCCATTCAACAATTTTTTTCCTTTGTCGCTCATGTTTTTGGTGTTATATCTAAGAAACCATTGCCAACTCCAAGGTCATGAGATTTACTTTTGTTTTCTTCTAAGAATTTTGTAGTTTTAATTCTGACATTTATTTCTTTATTCCATTTGCTTAATTTTTGTATATAGTATGAGGAAAGGGTCTAATTTCATTCTTTTACATGTGTATACCCAATTGTCCTAACATCATTTGAAAAAGACAATATTCTTTCCCATTGGATGGCTTGGGTACCCTTTTCAAAATAAACTGACCACAGCTGTATTGGTTTATTTCTATATTCTAAATTCTATTCCATTAATCTATGTGTCAGTCCTTAAGTCAGTACTACACCCATTTGATTACTATAGCTTTGTAGTGAGCTCTGGAATTAAGAAGTATGAGTACTCCAACTTTGTTCATCTCCAAGATTGTTTTGGCTATTTGTGGTCTCTTGGAATTCCATATAAATTTTATAATAAGCCCTTCCATTTCTTTTTGTTTAAATTTTTTTATTATTTTTTATTTTGTTAGATTTGTTTTTATTATTATGTTCAGTTAGCCAATATATAGTACATCATTAGTTTTTGATGTAGTGTTCAAAAATTTATTAGTTGTGTATAATACCCAATGCTCATCACAATATGTGCTCTCCTTAATACCCATTTCTTTTTTTTTAAGATTTTATTTATTTATTTGACATTCAGAAATCACAAGTAGGCAGAGAGGCAGAGAGAGAGAGAGAGAGAGGGAAGCAGGCTCCCCACTGAGCAGAGAGCCCAATGCGGGCCTCCATCCCAGGATCATGACCTGAGCCGAAGGCAGAGGCTTCAACCCACTGAGCCACCCAGGCGCCCAATACCCATTTCTTTAAAAAAAAAAAAAATTGATATTTTGATCATTATATGTATTATATGTATCATTATATATCATTAATATGTATGTTGTTTTAGGGAATAATTCCACTTAACAATGTTATGTCTCCCAATCCATGAGCACGCAATGTTTTTCCATTTATTTAGCTCTTCTTTAATATTTTTAGGAGTACTTATAGCTTTCAATGTACCCATCTTGAACCTCCTTGGTTAAATTTTTCCCTTAGCATTTCATTCTTTTTATGCTATTATAAATGAAATTTTCTCTTGATTTCCCTTTTGGATTGTTCACTGGTAATATATAGAAATACAACCGATTTTGCACATTGATCTGTATCCTCCAACTTTGCTGAATTCATTTCATAAAACTATGTTTTACATTATAATAACTTGTCAAAAATAGTAGAGAATGTCTGGATAACGGGTACAATGGGTTACTATAGATAAACCATTATACTTTAAAGAAATCAATAGAACTATTTTTTAAAATCATATTTCTATTGATATTATGGCTATTATCATATTCCTATTTCATAAAATAATAGTGAATTTAAGATAAACCCTTC
This sequence comes from Mellivora capensis, assembly GCA_004024625.1. Classification (NCBI taxonomy): domain Eukaryota; kingdom Metazoa; phylum Chordata; class Mammalia; order Carnivora; family Mustelidae; genus Mellivora; species Mellivora capensis. The sequence continues at coordinate 27,327 of PISX010009936.1, read as the reverse complement.
TTGCTGGGATTGAAATAATTGTAATGTACACTGGCTTTCAGAATGACTATAATTTATACTTAAAAATATTTTTTTGTCTCATGGGTAAATAATCTGCCTGCCTAAGACCTATGAATCACTAGAAAAAGCAAAAAGGAATCTAGGAGCTAAGCAAAATAGATTTTTAACAAAAAGAAATGGTGAAAAGCTATAAAGACTTATCGAACATTTAAGAATCGCCTATATTTCTTGTGAAAATTTGTATTTTTGGTAACTTTTATTTATCTGTCAGAGAGAAAGAGAACGACAGGCAGAGGTAGAGGGAGAAGTAGACTCCCCACTGAGCTGGGAGTCCCATTCAGAACTCAATCTGAGAACCCTGGGATCATGACCTGAGCTGAAGGCAGAAGTTTAACTGACTGAGCTACCCAGGCACCCTGTGAAAATTTGTACTTTATTTTATTTTATTTGTGTTCTTTTTTTTTTTTTTTAACATAAAATGTATTATTTGCTTCAGGGGTACAGGTCTGTGAATCATCAGTCTTACACAATTCACAGCACTCACCATAGCACATACCCTCCCCAATGTCCATAACCCAGCCACCCTATTCCTTTCCCCACCACCCCCCAGCAACCATCAGTCTGTTTCCTGAGATTAAGAGTCTCTTATGGTTTGTATCCCTCTCCGGTCCCATCTTGATTCATTTTTTTCCCTCCTTTCCCCCCAAGATCTCCTCCCTGCATCTCAAATTCCTCGTATCAGAGAGATCATATGATAATTGTCTTTCTCTGATTGACTTATTTCACTTAGCATAATACCCTCTAATTCCATCCATGTCATTGCAAATGACACGGTTTTGCTTTTTTGATGGCTGGATATTTCATATATATATATATATATATATATATATACACACACACACACACCACATCTTCTTTATCCACTCATCTGTTGATGGACATCTAGGTTCTTTCCATAGTTTGGCTATTGTGGATATTGCTGCTATAAACATTCGGGTGCACGTGCCCCTTCGGATCACTACGTTTGTATCTTTAGGATAAATACCCAGTAGTGCCATTGCTGGGTCATAGGGTAGCTCTATTTTCAACTTTTTGAGGAACCTCCACACTGTTTTCCAGAGTGGCTGCACCAGCTTGCATTCCCACCAACAGTGTAGGAGGGTTCCCCTTTCTCCACATCCTCACCAACATCTGTTGTTTCCTAACTGGTTAGTTTTAGCCATTTTGACTGGTGTGAGGTGGTATCTCATTGTGGTTTTGAATTGTATTTCCCTGATGCCGAGTGATGTGGAGCATTTTTTCATGTGTCTGTTGGCCATCTGGATGTCTTCTTTGCAGAAATGTCTGTTCATGTCTTCTGTTAGCACTTTGGTTTTGGTGAGGGCATGGGTCCTTTGTGTCTATCTATTGGTGGAAATTTTGTGGTACTTACAGACAAATTTAAACCAGAGCACCAGAAAGTCTGCCACTACAAGGAAAATAAGTACACAAAATTGATGCCTTAATGGAATGAGCTAATTTTATTAGTAAGCAGAAAGGATTTATGCAAAATTGAAAAGGTTAGGTATGATAAAAGAAAAGTCACCAAATGCCCCTGAAAGAATCAAACTCAGAGATAATGATATGATTTAAAAAGGTGGGAACAAGCACTTAATTCTCTAACAATAAAGAAAAAGAACTGAAGCAGAAAGAGGTTGTCTCAGGGGCGAGATTGATCACAAAGGAAACAGTGAAGGAACTAGATGGCCTAATACAGGACACAGAAACCTGGGGCAGAATCATATTCGAAATTACAAGCTTAATGAACAAAGTAAGCAATGTGCAGGAAGCTTAGGCAGCAGGACAGTGAACCAATTCACTCCTACCTGTATGTCTCCGCAGAACCTGAGACCTCTAGGCAGATGTATGAAGTAACTGGCCGAAAATAGTTTAGGGCAAGTAAATAGGATACAGTTTATGGCATCCAGGGCACGGCAGTTAAAACAATTTTGTTTTAAAGTCCCAGCTTAAACTCCCTTAAGCAATAGCAGTAAGAGGAGACCAGCCATGAAATAACAGGAGTCACTCCTGGGTGTTTGCTCTAAGTCAGCTTTATCATGCCGATCTAATAGTGTTTAAAAGTTCAGGACAGGGGTGCCTGGGTGGCTCAGTGGGTTAAAGCCTCTGCCTTCCGCTCAGATCATGATCCCGGAGTCCTGGGATCGAGCCCCGCGACGGGCTCTCTGCTTAGCAGGGAGCCTGCTTCCTCCTCTCTCTCTTCCTGCCTCTCTGCCTACTTGTGCTCTCTGCCAAATAAGTAAATAAAATCTTAAAAAAAAAAAAAAAAGTTCAGGTCAGCAGCCATCAGTGTAGGAGAGCGTTTAGCATTCAGAATTGTAGAGGGTGTCCATACATAGAGGTGAACCCTGCTTCCAGCAAGGTCAACCTGTGAATATATTGGTTATCTCAAAGCTAAAAATCGAAGTTACTTCCTTTATGAAATAAATAATTCTTCATTTACAAAAGTTTTAAATATGACAGCTCTTCTCTTATAATCAAAATGGCTCCAAATAAAAAAGAAAAATCAATTCCTAGAGTATTAGGAGAGTATCTTTTACGTTGAGGTAAGATAAACTCATGGAGATACTCACTGGTCCAGGTAGTGGACAGTGAGATGCAATACCCAGGTTCCTTTGGTGAAGGACTTAACTGCCTCAGCTGCTGGGGAGTGCTTGACAGACAGCTCTGAACTCACAGCCCCTTCAAGGGATTGGTTCGGCTACAGAGAGCTGCCTTGCAGAAGGTCACACTCATTCCCGAGTTGAACCCCTCCCCCCCACCTCCATCCCACGCCCCCGTGACTAAAATATGCAGGAGTATAAAGGTCAGCCATCTTAGTCTGACTCAGCACAACTGCGAAAGTCCCACTTCGTCTGCAGAGCACTGCACTGGGTTGACTAGGGCTGCTGCTGAGCTTGGATGGTACCTCAACTTCTCCCTCGGCTTAGTCCTGCTGCCCCACCTCTCTTCTGTAAGTGTGGATCCCGGGATCCCTAAAAAACATCCTGCATGTTAAACCTTCTGCCTACCAGAGACTGCCTCCCCAGGAATCCAACTTCTAACATTATACACAGCATATCAAACACATATGTGAAGAGAAATGCATCCAGATTGTAAAAATGTCCAGATTAACAAAAAAATATTGTAAAGAAAATGTATCTAGATTGTTGAAGTAGACATGTATTTTTAGAGATAATAGAGAATCGAAGGGAAATGATAAAAAAATGGAAGGGCTTCAATAACAAATAAAGAATGTTCAAACTAGTATAAATATAGTAGTTAAATATAGTGGGAGTGTGTGGACATATATTCTGAATAATATGCTTTTCCACTTTCTTTTAAAATGACTATTACTGGAAGTAAGAAAGGGTGTTCCTCTTCTCTCCTCCCATCCACAAGAAAATAGAATTTACCTACACTTTATTGTTGATGGGCAAAGTAAGAATATTAATAAAATTGAAAAAAGGCAAAAGAATGGAATTTGGAACAAGAAAAGGAAATCTGTGATCATTTTACAGTGTTTGTTCAACTATGTTTCTTGTTTTTTTAAATTTTTTTATTTTTAATTTTTTTTTTTTAGTTTTCACTTCCAATACTGGTCTATGTACAGACTTTTTTTTAATTTCACCAAATTAAAATTTGATATTGATATAGATTTTTGTTGACATTGCATCACAATTGTTATTGCTCCCCAAAGCACATTTTAACTAATAACAAAAAGGTTAAACTTTAAACCCATTCTTATATCGCCTAAATAAATACACCTAAATTTTAAATTGTTTATGACTCATGCATTTTGTGTTGCTTTGCTAGGGCTGCAAGAACAAAGTATCACAAACTGATTGGCTTAAACAATAGAATATTGACCTAGTCCTGGAGGCTTGAAGCTTGAGATAGATTAAAGAGTTAATCTTTTACATGGAGTTCTCTCTGTGTGCCTCCAAACTGACAGAAATTTTCTCCCTTTTACAGAGCCCAGAATCATATTGGATTAGGACCCACCCAAATAATCTGTTTTAACTTGATCATCTGCAAATGTTCTATTCCCAAATAAAGTCTCATTCAGACACTAGGAGTCAGGACTTCAACATCTTTTTTAACATAATTCAACCATATACATATGGAAGATTCTTTTCATCTGTACAAGTAAGTTACAACAAGTTCTAGTAAAATAGGCACTTCGAAGGTGGCATGATATTTTTGACAACACTGCAATAATATTTAGCCTGAACAAAAGAAGAAAACACCTTCTTGTTTTGCTGCATCTCTTATTTTATCATCGATCTAGAACGTGCAGAATCTGTCTTAGTAAATCCACATGTATTGACTAATTGACAATTAGATGCAAAATATTTTGCTGTGCATTTTGAGTGATATGAAGATATATAAGTTGAAGACTGTTTCTGAAAAGTTTATATCATATTAATGAAAACATCAAAACATCAAGAATTCAAAGACACTTAAGTCTATCTACTCTCTGCAGTTTAAGAAAAATGTTGATCGAGTTCTCCCATTATGTACATATTTCTTCATTGCAGAATTGTGTTCATACTCTGTGAGCTGCAAGTTTTAAAGAGTCCTTGATATGAATTTATACCACTAACTGCATTGAGAATGTGTGTAACAGAATAAGACCTTATCAATTATTAAAGAAAATGTAAATCACTTTTATTGTTGAATAAAACAATGATCTATTGCACAAATATTTCAATTGGTAGTTAACTTCCTTGTTTTAGGATCAGCAGTTTACCTCTATTTGACATACATGGAAAATTATCCTTAAGTATTAATTTCATAACTTTGAGGATGAACAGCTTTATACACAGGATATGGGAAAGTAGTCTTTCCTTTTCTAAAAATTTGTTCTGTGACCCCTTAGCAAACAGCTTGCAATTACTATCATTCTTACATAAAAACCATAGTGTTTAATACTATATTCAATTTACTTTCTCATTTTTTTTATTTTTAAGCTATTTTGGTTTTAAGTAATCTCTACACTTAACATGGGGCCTGAACTCACAACCCTGATATCAAGAGTTACGTGCTCCACCAACAGAGCCAGCCAGGTGCCCCTGCTTGTCTCATTATTGATTAAAACAATAATATGAATTTATGCAAGTAAGAAACATGCTCTAAGAATCTGGGTTTAAGTGTAATATTCCACATAATCCTATAGATTACATAGATCCCCATTCACTTTTGAAGCAATTTGCAAGATGAAATTCAAAATGAGAAAATTTTTGTTTTTAGAATAGTGTCTTTCTTTTTATAAATCATTTTGCAACAAGACTTAAGACATATTTAACCTTCAGAAGAGAAGACAAGCTTCAGTAATGAATTTATGCCTCTCCTATGATGTTATCTACTAAGAATGATGTTAAAACCCACTTTGGATCTTTCATTATTTGACTGTAGAGAAAATTATATGGATAGGCACCAAGGCAAACTGAAGACAGTTCATCAATAAGATCTACCTCATATGAAGATAAAATCATAATCCTCAGAGCATATATCATTCTGGATATCTGAATTACCTAGACAGCGAGCTATAACCTTTTAAATATTACCAATGACAAATTATAATTGTTTTTAATGGACCCATTTCTTAAATCGGCTATGTACTTCACTGTCATGCTAAGTAGATGCTTAATGAAACTTTCTTGACTCCTCAGTCATTATTACATAATATTTGTTACTTAATGTAGTAAACTATGATTTTAGACGTAAGTGTATAATGAAAGACTTATTTCATTTTGCTGAAGGGGCCCTGACCAAGACATGGTCTTGAATTTTCTTTCTTGATGTCAACTTGGTTTTTAATTATCTGTTGCCTCATATAGAAGCTGCTCTGTGAAATATTAAGTGGTATCTCATAGGATTGATGTTATCCTCTTCTACAGGCCTTTCTTCTTGTTCAGAAAAATTGTCATCTTTATTATTGTGTTAATTAGCATCACTCAAAGTTTTATCTCTAACTGAACATCATTAGCTCAAAACCACTTCCCCAACTCTCACATCCTTTCTTCTATGCTAAGTACATTACTTTCAAAGGAGCATAGAGAAAACACTCCTCATCTTTTCAAGAATTACGTAAAAATTTTTGGAGAAGTAGCTTACTTTAAGTTTTACACACACACACACACATGTGCACGTGCATGAGATAATTCTGCAGACAAGACTCCAATATTTTTTAGTGCTTGTCATTTATTAGAACTCTAGGTGTAAGTAATAGAGGGATCCTACATAAACATACTCAGGTTCAGTAGTTATGAGTGCAAGATTACAAATAGAAGCTTTGTTATCTTGAGTTTTATAGATAAGTCTCAGCTTTTAAACTATATACTACAAAAGTAAACTATAAATAGTTTTTTAGGGTATAGTTTATCATATATATAGTTTATAGATAGTATATATATAATTTCTAAATAAATAGTCTCTGTTAAATATGATATGTGATTTCTTTGTAGAGATACATTTTTAATTACTAAAGGTTTAGTATTAAATCCCATGAAAACTGCTTCATGCATTTCCTCCAAATTTAGGGATAATCACTGGTAAGGTCTGATTTAAAGTAATGGAAATTAGGGCACATAAAATACATTTTCAACAACCTTGGAGATAAAGAGGTAGATAATTTTGCAGAACTGCTAAAAATGAAGTACAGTGCTAGTTTTTTAATAGCTTCCGATTGGAAAAAATACACTGTGTAGTATTAATTAACATACCAGAAAGCAAGAAAAGAAGTAATATCTTTAAAATCAGGGGCACCTGGGTGGCTCATTAGCTAAACATCTGCCTTCTGCTCAGGTCCTGATCCCAGAGTGCTGGGATCGAGCCCTGCATAGAATGCCACATTGAGCTTCCTGCTCAGCAGTGAGCCTACTTCTCCCTCTGTCACCCCTCTGCTTGTGTTCCCTCTCTTGCTGTCTCTCTTTTTCTGTCAAATAAATAAATAAAATCTTTAAAAAAAATAAGATAAAATCAGATACAGAGTTAGAAGTCACAAGGGAAGATCATTCAAATCATTGATCCTGTTTGCAATTTAGCTGCTTCTAACATTGGGGAACTGTAGGCAGCATGCTCTGGTGTCAGTTAGAGCAGGGATTTATCTGTATTACCATAGTTAATGATAACCCTGGGCAACATAGGGAAACCCCTATAGTCTAGCAGTAACAGCATATATTTTGGGAATGCCCACGTGGTGGATTGCCCTGCTCATGAAATTCCTTTGGTAATAACATTGAATATCTTGATCACTAACATTTTAAGCAAAGGTTAAATTGGTCAATAACACTAAAGGACAAGAGATGATTAAAAAATATTTCTAAATAAAAAAATTGCCTCTGCAAAATGAGCTCTATAATTATCATGTAAGAGACAAGTTTCCTCAAGGAAAACTAATATTAAGTAATAGTGATGGTTCAATTGAAAGAAATGAAAACTAACTAAAGCAAATAAAAAACTTATTGGATACAATTATTGGAAAGGATCAGTTGGTGGTGGGGGAAGTCTTTTCCAATTAGTTCTGTTCTTCCAGCTAGTTCTAGTCTGGAGAGTTTTTATACAATTTTAGGATTACAGACATAAAAATTGTTCTATTGAATAATTAATACATTATCTTGAGAGTTGTGACCAGTGAACTCTCCCACATTCTGAATTTTCATCTTTCTATTTTTCTTTCATGAACAGATTTTCATATTATGTGATCTATCATAGTGGAATATAATTAAAAGGGAGACAATAAAAATAATTCCATAAGGTACTACCTGAAAAGAATACATGCAAGGTTGTTACAACATATGTAATGTACTTCAAATGCTCTTGCTTTTCTGAAATTTCTGTGGCCAAAACTATATTTTACATGGTTCACATGACATATGAACAGGAAACTGCTAAAAAAAATACTATAGGGATGACAGAAACTTTGGGAATTATGTAGGTAGAGTTTAATTTCACCACAAAAACACCTAGAGGAAAATAGAGGTTCCAAGTCTTTATCCCAGAGTACAGTGGCTGGGGAGTTGTTAGATACTGGGAAGCTGTGGTATTTTGTCAACTCATTTGGCAATGGTGAAACAGCAGCTATGTTTGAAAACTACTGATCTAGCACACCAACTGCTTTTACAGCCATTGAACAAAGATTCAGAACTTCAGTTAGGGTTACATAAATAGAACATGAGCTCAGAGTTTCATTTTATTTTTTGAGACAGAGAATGATCACAAGCAGGGGGAGGGGCAGAGGGAAAGGAAGAGAGAGACTAAGCAGACTCTGCACTGAGCACGGAGCCCAGAGGGCTTGATCTCAGGACCCTGAGATCATGGCCTGAGCTGTAATCAAGAGTCAGATGCTAAACCAACTGAACCACCCAGGAGCCCCTGTGTGTTGCTGTAATTTAATCACTTTTCCCTTGATCTCCTATCTATACATGAGCTTCACACAAAGTAAAACATACAAAAAGTAAATAATATTTTTGTGACTCTTATTCTCTACTTTTTATAATTTCAGAGAAATGAAGAATAAGAAAATAAGTCAAGTGGATAACACATACATATAATAACATCATGTACTTATTTTCAGGATGCCTAGTATTTGGAAAGTAATTGTAGTCTCTGGTTAGAGAATGAAATACAAAAGTAAAAAAGAAAGGGTTTTCAGATGTCTTTATTCAGCATTGTGTTTTATATGGAAGTGTTAATAATACATGTTTAGAAAGAATGCAATGAATATATATATATATTGCTGTTGTAATAGGAAAATTTTGAGAAAAAAAGAATTAAATGTCTTGCAAGAATGGGTTTTTCTATCTCTTGAGGTTAGAAGAGCAATTATATTCCTTTGAGTAGCTGATGGAGGGCATCATCAAAGTGGAACTGCTTCTTTGTGAGAGAACTGTCAGCTTACCTTTATATTAATAGATAATACCTTTAGAATATATCTGTGGGGAAAGAAAAGCTGTTTCAGTAAGTGGTGTCTCTATTGTACTTCTCAACCTAAGCCAAAATATTCTTTCAGATTGCTCCTCTAGTTCATTACCTCAAATTTAAAAAAAGATACAAAAATTTCACAAAACACTCTTTCCTTCTAACCAGATTGACTAAGTATCACTGATATCAGGTAGTTCATACTATGTGATAATCCTAGCTTTTGTCCTCATGACTCTGCTTGAGACTCAAAGTAGTTAAAAGTATATATTAAATATATATAATACCTGCAGTAGTTTGGATATTATACCATAATATTAATGTATTTAATCCAGCTGAGAGAACAGAAAAGAAATAGCAACCAAATAAGCTGTTCATACTTTCAAAATATAATTTAATATACTAATTTTTCCATTGGTTAATATTCTGGGAATTAAGCTTCTTTGTAATTAAATTTTTTATAAAATGTACTTGTAACACGTAAGAGGCTATACTAGATTTTTTTTTAAGATTTTACTTATTTATTGGACAGAGAAAGAGAGAGCACAAGCCAGAGTGTGTGTGTGTGGGGGGGGGTAATGGCAGGCAGCAAGCAGAGGGAGAAGGAGAAGCAGGCTTCCCAGTGAGTGGTCCTGGATCTCAGGACCCCAGGATCAGAACTGAGCAGAAGGCACTTAGCCGAATGAGCCACTTAGGTGCCTGAGGCTGTACTAGATTTCTTCTCAGAAGAAATATCAATTCTTTCACTAAATTTTATGTATGTGAGACTACACATAACAAAAATATTTTATGTTCATTTCCATTATGACCAGGAACAGTTGAACAAAATGTGGCTTGATTGACACAGGGTAACCTGTGAAGTCCAGAAATTTGTTCTAATGCTATCATCTCTGTTATTTGGTATTCAGATGGCAATTCTTTCCCCATTTCCAATCACCCAACACCCTTCTGTTATGTGGCTTGTTCCCCTTAATCCAAACATGAGTGGAGCTGATAGCAGCCCTTTGAACATGTTAACTCACTCATTTTTCTTTACAGTTAATGTAGTAGTTCAGCCAAGCACTATATTTCTCTCTAATTGTGAAATAAAATTGTTTTTCCTGAAAGTTAATTAAAGGAGGAAGATTCCATATGACACTATACTGACTGAAATGCAGAGAAATTCTGGATGGAAATCTAATGTCATTTTGTGAGGTTCTCTCGTAGTAATCCTAGGAGATCATATAAACAGAAAAGATAGAATTAGTCTTTTTGTTCATCTGTAATGGTGATTAGTTGAATAAGGAGCTAGTCTGGTTTTATCTTCTGAAGGTTTATTTCACAAAGGACTTAAGATGTGGGTGGGCATCTGGGATACTAAAACACTTTTGAAGGACTTATTTTTGTGTGACATCTGGTAAAAATAATTAAATAACTAACCAAACAACCTTAACATATTCTTTTAGTTTATAATGTGACAATAATCTTAAAGGAATAGATTTGCAACTAACAAATCATTGGGCACTGCATGAAAAACTAATGATGTACTACTATATGTTGGCTAACTGAACTTAACGAAAAAAGAAATAGATTTTCAAGTAAGTTTAATAAGAACATACATTTCCTTAAAATAGAATATGCACTTTTTAGTAGGATGTTGAGTAAATATTTACATGTCAAGATATATCATGCTTAGGAGATATTCTTTTCAGTTTTAAATGTCCATCAAAGTTATCGGATTTCAGAAATTGTTTTAGAGGTAAAGGGGAAAGAAAGCAAGCTATAGTAAAGGAAGAATTTCAGATATGGCAGAGTAACTCACTGCAGACCAAGTCTCTGAGAAAAATTACAGAATTTATTTCTGCTTATGTTTATTTAAGAGAATGGAGAGCTACACAACCAGGTCTTGTAAAGCCCAGGAACCTGGTGAGAAAGGTAAGGAGGGAATAGCATTGAGGTGAGCCTCACATTCCCTTAGAGGACTCTTTGAGTTTTTAAGAAGCATGGAAGACAACCACAAACTAGATAGGAATCTAAATTGAAACTTTGGCTCTCTCAGGGTCTGTAGAAACAAACCTTAGAGTTCAAGTTCAAGACAATAGGACATGAAAGGACAAAATCCCAAAGAAAAGGGAAGAACACAGATGAGTCTGAGATTGTATCATTTTTCCCCTCAGGACAATTGTTTGATTTTATCTGATGTGGGGGTAGTGTCAAAGATTAAGAAGTAGAGTCGAAAGTGCAGCTAAAGGGGCGCCTGGGTGGCTCAGTGGGTTAAAGCCTCTGCCTTCCGCTCAGGTCATGATCCCAGAATCCTGGGATCGAGCCCTGCATCGGGCTCTCTGCTTGGTGGGGAGTCTGCTTCCTCCTCTCTCTCTCTCTCTCTCTCTGTCTTTCTGCCTACTTGTGATCTCTGTCAAATAGATAAATAAAATCTTAAAAAAAAGTGCAGCTAAAGATCTAGGCAGTTGCACAGAGTGTTTGGTAGTTTCAAAGGCTGGAAGTAAAAATATTAGAGGAAGAACTCTAGTGATTATCAATGACTTCCTGCTAAGATCACAGAAAGGTCATACCCTGGGAACACACCTGATGTTCATTATATCAACACTCACAAAAACATGAAGCCCAATCCTGAACAAGCAAAATCGTACACTGGGAAGAGTTGGTTGCCCCATACATAAGATGCCTGAGAGAAAGTGAAAGGATGTTCTGTTTGGAGGATGATCGTATGAGATAAAGCATCAAATTACCTATGTAATTTTTCATAAGTTATGACCAACATTTGATCAAGCTTAGACATGCCAGGGGACAGAATCAAAAGATAGAAACTAAGAGAATAAAAGGACAATAAAAACATATCCAAAGGTGATTCAGAGTTTGTGTCCTTTAAAATAAAGAGTAAAACGTGACAAAATTGTTGAGAAGATAGAGGACCCCACCATATAATTGAAATTTATAAACAATAATGAAAAGGAAATTATAGAATTAAAAATATAATGATTAACATTAGGAATACAATAGATGTGTTTAACTGCAGATTGGACCATTGAAGAGAAGATTAGTGAACTAGAAGAGAGGGTGTTAGAAAATATACAGACAGAAATACAGGAAGGAAAGAGATCTGTAATATAGAAAAAAATAGACAAGATACATGAGATGCAGTAAAGAAAGAGATTTAATATCTGTAATTGCATTTTCAAAATATAAAGGAGGATGTTATAGAAGCAATATTTTAAGAGATAGTGGGCGATGATTTTCCATAACTAATAAAAAGACATCAGCCTACACAATTCAGAACTTTAGCAAACACCAAGGAGCATTTGGGTGGAGACAGGAAAACCTAAGGACATTAAAAATAATTTCTTAAAATGCATAGAGAAAATTTGAAAAAGCAGCCAGATAAATAAAAGGCACATCATTTTCAAAGGAAAAACATTTCCTTAGAAACCTTGGAAGGCATTATACAATGCGATGACACTTTTAAAGTGCTAAAAGAATATATATAGGAACCTCTAATTCTTTATCCAGTAAAAGTATTCTTTAAAAATGAAGATGAAATAAAAATGATTCCAAACAAAAAAGGAGAGAACTCATCAATAGCAAACCTTCATGAACACAAATTAAAAGCAGTTCATTAGAAAGAAGAATAATGATCACACAGAGAAGCACAGCAATGTAAGAAGGAATAAAGAACAATGAAACATAAATATATGGGTAAATCTAAATAAATATAATTTAAGAAATGACAATAACAACATTTTATGGGATCAAGAGATAGATATAGATAGAAAATTATAACATTTAGGGGCACCTGGGTGGCTCAGTGGGTTAAAGCCTCTGCCTTCAGCTCAGGTCATGACCCCACAGTCCTGGGATGGAGCCCCACATCAGGCTCTCTGCTCAGGAGGGAGTCTGCTTCCCCTCCTCTCTCTGCCTGCCTCTCTGCCTACTTGTGATCTCTGTTTGTCAAATAAAATAAATTTTTTTTTAATTTAAAAAAAAGTGAAAAAGAAAATTATAACATTTATAGTACAAAAGTCAAGACAGTAGTTTTAAATGACATTAAATAGCTTTCATATTTTGCATTTTAAAGAATTACTACATATTAATAATTAATAATGACCATGAGTAGTTAATGGGCTACTGCTCTCTGTCATAACAAAACATGTAACACAGTGGAACTAAAATTAAAAATAAAACATTATTGGGGCTCCTGGGTGGCTCAGTGGGTTAAGCCTCTGCCTTCGGCTCAGGTCGTGATCTCAGGGTCCTGGGATCGAGTCCCGCATTGGGCTCTCTGCTCAGCGGCGAGCCTGTTCCCCCCCGAATCTCCCCGCCTGCTTGTTATCTCTCTGTCAAATAAGTAAATAAAATCTTTAAAAAAAGTTATTGTAGACATTGTTTTCCAATATACTGATGAAATCACTATTCCAAAACATAGATGTTCTAGACCAGTACTGTCCAATAGAAATATAATATGAGCCTATGATCACATTTAAATGTAAAAATTAACAGTTGATAATAATCGTAATAGTATATTTAACCCAGTATATCTGAAATACTATCATTTCAACATATACTAAATTTAAAAAGTATTAATCAGATATTTTATACCCTTTTTTTGTCAAACTAAGTCTTTAAAATCTGGTGTGCATTTTAGACTTACAGTACATATCAATTTGAAATAGCCATATTTCAAGTGCTCAACAGTCACATGGGTCTAGTGGCTACCATTATGGATGGCAGAGGTCCAGGCTGTGGCAAGAATAAATTCTGATGACATCTAGATTAAATCTAATCTACTACTCCAGTAAGTAGTCTAACAATTTATCAGATATTAAATTCTATATTTTATTATTTTAATTGTAATAAGTACTTTTTTGTTTAGAATCTAATTCCCTAGCAATTAATATAATCTCAGTAGGTTCCTGAAATATAATGTCATTTTGTGGTGTAGATACTGAAATGAAAAGCAACCTCTTTTGGAATGTAACATCAGATTATTCAAGCCCATCCTATGGTACCAAAAAACCCCAAGTAAAGCCTAAACCACTGTTAGTCATTACTATACACTTGGTGTTTAACATGGGTTAAATTTTTTTTAACCTATTAACTATTTACTTAGGAATATTCTTAGTTCAAACTTGCTTGATTATACAATTTGTTTGAAAAAGCCTATATATTTCAGTGAGATGTAATCTCACAATAACTGACTAGACCATGGCATTATTTTGTAGATTTCTTTGTTTTAAAAGCTAAGTTAATTAAAAGAAACGCTGTCAGCTTCACCTCCTTAAGGTAACTCTTCTATCTCAGTGTTAAAGGCAAATGAAAAGTAGACTTTCTAAAAATGGTATTCTTGACCAGGTTCATCATTTATTTCTAGAAGCATGCTTAGTGGTCTCTACTATAATATGTTAATTACCCCCTGGGGCTATAAACAACTAAGCTCTAGAATAAGGATACAAATACATTGCTTTGAAGACAGAAAAAAATTATCTGTCTCAGAGATTCTGTATGAGAGTTAATTCATGGATTGTAAATATGTAGCAACCCTATGATTCAGTGAGAACAAGCACACTTACCATTTAGAAGATTTTACTTTGCTTCCTGGGTTTTTTTGGTTTGGCTTTTTGTTTTACAATAAAAGTGTTTTCTCTCGTAATCAGGGAAGGATTTGGTAGAGTGACATTAAATGTCTTCTTCAAAACAGAATGTCTTAAAAATGGACTGAGCTATGGATATTCAAACAAAAGAATAGGATATTTTAATTATGTCATTCATAAAACTTTGAGAAATTATTTTTATAAATCTATAAAGAGCTCATTAATGTAAATAAGTTACAACTTACCCATGGCATTCATTAATACTGTACACTTTAAGGTTCAAAGGGTTAATATCTATAAATGTGCTTTAATGCATAAAATAATTACTAGTCATGAGGTTAACTAAAACATGTTTAACAGTTTTGCTGAAGATTATAAGTATTTGAGACCAAATCTTTCATGAAACCTTATATCATGTTTTAAAAAGATAAGTTTTTTGTATATATCAATATTAAATCATCTTTATTCTCAAAATAAATTTTGCTTCTAATGAAGGTAGATACGGATTTCTCAGATGTGACCTCTCTTAACATTTATTATTTCAATAAATACTGATTAAATGCATATCTTTTACTCAAAACTATCTTTGGTATTACGAACATGCAGTAACAAGATGAAGTTTATCTGAATTCACCATTCACTTACCAATGAAAACACTGAGAAAGCAAAAATCTAAAAACAAAAGGAAAGAAAGAAACATAGAAAGAAAAGGTGTCTGATTTTCATTTGCTGTGAGGGATGTTTACTAAACCTCTTGCAAAAAGAAGATCATTAAAAAAAATAATGGAAATAATCCTAAAATTTATATGGAGTCAGAAAAGGTACTGAATAGCCAGAGGAATATTGAAAAAGAAAACCGAAGTTGGTGGCATCACAATTCCAGACTTCAAGTTCTATTACAAAGCTATAACTATCAAGATAGTATGGTACTGGCACAAAAACAAACATGTAAATTAATGGATGGAACAGAATAGAGAACCCAGAAATAGACCCTCAACTCTATGGTCAACTAATCTTTGACAAAGCAGGAAACAGTATGCAATGGAAAAAAGACAGTCTTTTCAACAAATGGTGTTGGAGAAATAGGACAGCCACATGCAGAAGAATGAAACTGGACCATTTCCTTACACCACACACAAAAATAGACTCCAAATGGATGAAAGACTTTAATGTGAGACAGGAGTCCATTAAAATCCTTGAGGAGAACATAGGCAGCAACCTCTTCGACCTCAGCCACAGCAACTTCTTCCTAGAAACATCACTGAAGGCAGGGAAGTAAGGGCAAAGAACTATTGGGACTTCATCAAGATAGAAAGCTTGGAAACAGTCAACAAATCCAAAAGACAACTGACAGATGGGAGAAGATATTTGCAAATGACATATCAGATAAAGGGCTAGTATCCAAAATCAATAAAGAACTTATCAAACTCAACACCCAAAGAACAAATAATCCAATCAAGAAATGGGAAGAAGACATGAACAGACATTTCTGCAAAGAAGACATTCAAGTGGCCAACAGACACATGAAAAAGTGCTCAACATCACTCAGGATCAGGGAAATACAAATCAAAACTACAGTGAGATACCACCTCATACCAGTCAGAATGGCTAAAATTAACCAGTCAGGAAACAACAGGTGTTGGCAAGGATGCAGAGAAAGGGGAACACTCCTACATTGTTGGTAGGAATGCAAGCTGGTGCAGCCACTCTGGAAAACAATATGGAATGTCCTCAAAAAGTTGAAAATAGAGATACCCTACAACAAAGCAATTGCACTGCTGGTTATTTACCCCCAAAGATACAAACGTAGTGGTCCAAAGGGCTACATGCACCCGAATGTTTATATCAGCAATGTCCACAATAGCAATAGCCAAACTATGGAAATAGCCTAGGTGTCCATCAACAGATGAATGGATAAAGAAGGTGTGGTATGTATATATACACAATGGAATACTATGCAGCCATCAAGAAAAGAAATCTTGCCATTTGTAATAATGTGGACGGAACTAGCAGGCATTATGCTAAGTAAATAACTCAATCAAAGAAAGACAATCATCATATGATCTCACTGATATGAGGAATTTGAAAAACAAGACAGAGGATCATAGGGGATGTGAGGGAAAAATGAAACAAGATGTAACCAGAGAGGGAGATAAACCATAAGAGACTCTTAATCTCAGGAAACAAAATGAGGGTTGCTGGTGGGGGGTTGAGTGTGAAGGATGGGGTGGCTGGGTGATGGACATTGGGGAGGGTATTCATCAGTCTTACACAATTCATAGCACTCTCCATGGGTAGTGCTATGAATTGTGTAAGACGGATGAATCACAGACCTGTACCCCTGAAACAAATAATACATTATATGTTAATTAAAAATGGACTATTCATTCAACTGATATTTATTGAGTACCTCCTATAAGATAGGTACCAGTCCTAGTATAGTGCTATCAACACTTATCTTTTGTGGGTTCTCATGCCCCTCTCTCCAAGAACACTGTACAACAGGATACATAAAGAAGTTGGGAATTAAGGTGAGTAGTTGGTAAGTACAAATTGCTGGGCATTCTTAGATTTATAGTTTTCATTGTCTGCATGTGAGAGGTTTAGGTTTCAGGTTTCAAAGTTTCAGGTTTAGAGTCATCTTCATATAGAAGGATAATTAATAGATCTCAGCATATTTTTGAACTTGGACACTTCAAGTGTCTGTAGCCTTTGGAAGGTTATTCCCCCTCTCTGAACTTCAGCTTCTTTTTCAAATGAAGTTAATGCTATCTACCTTATATAGACAGGGTCTATTAATTGAATTAAAGTATATAAAGTAGTCTTTATTTCTGAGAAGCAATACAGCTCAGTGGTTGAAAGAAGTGGCTTTTGGTTGGGACTCAATCTTGCCTTGCTATCTGCTTTATGTCTGTCCTAAGTAACTCATTTAACCTCTCCCTATGCTTTGGTTTTCACATTAAAGGATGATAAAACAATAACTTTTTTAGTATTGTTTTGATAATTAAATGAATTCATATGTTTAAAGCATAAAAAAGCCTGGCATATCAAAAACATTATGTATCAAGTATTATTATTAACAAAAACATTATGTAAGTATCAATTATTATTATTATTGTCTTGTACAGTGTCTCTTCAAAAGTAAATATTTTATATCAACATACATAAAAATAAATTTTTATTCCTATAGTTAGGGAACTGTGAAACAAAGCAGGTAAAATTAGACTTCAGTCTAGTGGTGTGCAAAAACACTGAAAGTTCACTGGGTTATATCATTCCAGCAGGATAAATTAAAAGACAGATTATTTTCATGATCAGAAAATGAGAACAGAGTCAGGCAATCCCCATACCTTGCTGTCAGAAAATATAAATTTTTTCATCAATGTTCTCTTTTAAAAGCATGATCAAACAGAATATGTTTATACAATTCCAGGAAATATAATGCAATGCAAGGAAAATAACATTCATTTGAGTAACATCTAGTACTTATTTACAATATAAAAAATACACGCTTCAGGAAAAATATAATAAAATTAGAACAAAATAAAGTGGAAGTATGAACTCAATCACTTAAAAAATTTAAAAGAACATTTTAAATAACTATTAAGTTAAAGAAAATATAAAATAAATGTTTTAGAAAACAATACAGAAGAACAAATCAACATTCATAGAATTAACCCCAGAGTTGCAGTCATAATCCAAAATGTTTTATGAGTTAAAAAAGGAAAATAGGAAATTCCACTTAATCTTCCTTTCACTCATTACACAAGTGAGTATCAAATGTCTTCAACATACCAGGCACTGACTGTACTAGGGTCTAATGACAAAACTGCCAACAAACAAGACAAAATTCCAGGCCTTGTGAAATCTACAACCAATAATCAGATAATCATAAAATAAATGTAAAATCAGACAGTGATAAGAACTCTCAAGGAGAGGTACACATAGACAAACAGAAGACATCACTTAGTAAAGGCAATCAGAGGCTTCATTAAGGAAGTGATGATCTGAAGGAAGGACAGACCCTAGCTAGGCTACAATGAGGAGAAAAATGGAGGGACAAAGTCTAGGCTCAGGGACCAACATACACAAAGAGCTGTAGCATGTTCTAGTCAATGAAAGACCAGCGGGCCTGGAGTGCCACAGAGGAAGGGAGGCACTGTGAAAGGTGATGATATAGAGGTAAGTAACCAGGTTAAGAATTTCAGTCCTTGTGCTAAAAGTAATGAGAGACCATTGATGTTTATTAAAAAGAGAGGGAAAGATGATTTTCTGATTTGCTTTTTGGAAAAATTATTCATTACTATATTTGAATTAATGGTTTTATTATACAAACATTGAATATCATATGTATTCTTTTTTTAATCTTTTTTTTTATCATATGTATTCTTACCTAACTACTAAATTAATGTATGTCACTCATTTCAATGGTAATACTCTATTTTTGTTTATTGAAATAAGAATTAATCAGCAAGAGGTTTTCAGATTATAATTACCTTCCAGAAGCAAGGAAGATTCTATAAGTCTACTGCTCAAAGGAGAAGAAGGGGTTAAAGATGAAAATGTACTAGTTATGTACAAATAGACTACTGAGAGATTATAGCATGGGAGAAGGAACCAGGGTCAAGCCATTAAGAACTACCAAATTCTTGGCCATGTATGGAGAAGGAGCCTATAAAAGTTAGGAAAACAGATAGGAGTATGTCAGGTAGTAGTGTGTCAGAGAAGCCAAGAGAAGAGCATACAAAAGAGTATACCAAGATTTCAACCCTGCTGAAAAGTCTAATAATAAGTAGACTAAAAAACATTCTTCATATTGAGAGAAAAGCACATAAGCTAGACTGGAAGAAACTGAGAAGTAAGGAAGTACAGCACTAAGGAGAAACTTTTTCAACAACTAGCTGCAAAAGTAGAAAAGAGAAAGAAATGGCGAAGGTGAATGGAGGGTCTAGGAATATTGGTTATATATTTTTTAATGGAAGAGATTTGAAAGTATGTATGTGTACATTTATTTTAAAGATTTTATTTATTTATCTGACAGAGGGAAAGAGAGCACAAGCAGGGAAAACAGGGAGGGAGAGGGAGAAGCAGGCTCCCCTCTGAGCAGAGAGCCCAACATGGGGCTCCATTCCAGGTTCCTGGAATCATGACCTGAGCTGGAGGCTGATGTTTAACCAACTGAGCCAACCAGGTGCCCCAAGATTTGAAACTATTTAAAAGACAATGGGAATCACCCTGTAATTGAGAGTGGGAGGGGATATCTGATAGTGAAATGGTCCACAAAATGCAGTAGGGATAAAATCTATAGCATAAGACATATGGAGGTTTCGGTGTTATATGGAAAAAATGAGTAATCTTCCATAGTACTAGTTGAAAAGGATTATAAAATAAATCCAGATATACATAAATTTATAAATGAAATAAAATGTAATTGGGGGAAAACTCCATCTGACCTCGTTTTGTTTGTTTTTCTCTATAGGTGGCTTCCAGTGTTCCTCTTACTCATGTTCCCATTAGGAATGACTAAGGAAATACATGAATACAGAAAACCTATTGAAATACAGGGATGGACATTTATCTGATGAAATTTTCAGATAATTACTGATAGATATAATAGTGATGGGAATGGATCGAAGGTTCATTTAGAGGTCTGATTCAAACCTCCTATCTCCCATTTTCAAACCAATTCAAAGAAAAACATATTGACTTTTGGAAGCTGACATTGTGTCTTTCTTGATCTAGAAATGAAATACTGGAGTCAGAATAGTTTTGAGAGGTCCCAAGTTTCAATCCTGGCACAGTATGTAGAACAAACTTAGCAATGAGCATGGCCAATTTTGTTTCTGACATTAGAATTCAGACTAAGCCAAGATACTACTGCATTTGAATTTGGGAAGTGGAAGTAGAGTAGAGGTATCAGGCTCTATCCACAGCAGAGGAAATAAATGAAACTCTTCCTATGGCTATTCATCCCACCAATTTTCTCTATACCTTTCCTCAAAGGCTTCTGGGTCTGAAGGTCTGAAAGTGAAGGTCCACCTAAGAAAGATTTAGAGAGGTGGTATAGTACCAGATATTATAAAATAATATAAATCTTTGTATTTAAAACAATGTGGCTCAAGTCCAAAAGCAGGTGGCAACTTTAGTGGAAAAGTCATTTGCTAGGCTTAAAATAAACATAGGCATTTAGCATATGATAAAATTGGCATTTCAAATCAACGGGAAAAGGATGTACTCAAAGGTTATTGGTACCGGTATAATCAGATTTATAAAAAGCAAATGACTATCATAAACATAAAGATATGAAATATCTTGTATTTACATTATGGGTTCATGCAAATTTAAATATTTAAATGTTTTTTTAAAAGTGGAGAATTAAAATAAATAGAAGAAAAGACAAGTCATATCAGGTCTAGGATTTTATTTTTAGGCAATTGTTCTGATTCTTCACAAATTGGTAACTGACATGATTTTCATTTTATTGTTTTATAGAATAAGAATGCCAATAAAGTCTTTCAAAATTTTTAGAAAAAACTTCTGATAATATTTTATAAATTATTCTCAATATAGGAAAAAATAGAATGCTGCCATGGTCATTTTATAAAGTTAGCTACATGATTCTAAAACATGGCTACTGTTCACTATCAAAAAATAGGCACACTATCCAACTTCAAGGCTTACTATAAAGCTACAGTAATCGAGATAATGTGATATTGATGAAAGAACAGATATAGAGATAGATGGAACAGAATAAAGAGCCCAGGAAAAAATCCACAGAAATAGCCAGCTGATCTTTGACAGAGGAGCAAAAGCATTACAATGGTGCACAGACAGCCTTTCCAATAAATGGTGCTTAAACAAATGGATATCCAAATGCCCAAAGTGGATCTAAACACAGACTTTACATTCTTCAAAAATTAACTAAAAATGGATCTTAGACCTCAATGTAAAATGCAAAAATATAAAATTCTTAGAGGGTAACAAAGGAGAAAATCCAGATAACTGCGGATTTGGCAGTAACTTTTTAGATGCAACACCAAAGGCATGACCCATGAAAGAAATCATTGAAAAACTGGCCTCCATTAAAATGAAAACTTCTGCTCTGCCAAAGATACTGTCAAGAACATGAGAAGACAAGCCATAGACTGGGAGGAAATATTTGCAAAAGATACATCTGATGTGGTATATATATACAATGGAATACTATGCAGCCATCAAAAGAAATGAAATCTTGTCATTTGTGACGACGTGGTTGGAACCAGACGGTATTATGCTGAGCGAAATAAGTCAATCAGAGAAAGACAATTATCATATGATCTCCCTGATATGAGGAAGTTGCGAGACAATGTCGAAGGTTTGGGGGGTAGGAAAGGAATAAATGAAACAAGATGGGATCGGAAGGGAGACAAACCATAAGAGACTCTTAATCTCACAAAACAAACAGAGGGTTGCTGGGCAGAGGTGGGTAGGGAGAGGGTGGTTGGGTTATGGACATTGGGGAAGGTATGTGCTATGGTGAGTGCTGTGAAGTGTAAACCTGGCAATTCACAGACCTGTACCCCTGGGGCTAATAATACATTATACATTAATTTTTTAAAAAAGATACATCTGATAAAGAACTGTTATCCAGAACATATGAAGAGCTTTTCAAACTTGAACAATAAAAAATGAGCAAAAGATCTGGACAGACATCTCAGCAAAGAAGATATACAGATGGCAAACAAGCATGTGAAAAGATGCTTAACACTGTATGTCACTAAGGAATTGCAAATTAAAACAAGATGCCATTACATACCTATTCAAAGGACCAAAACTCAAAAAACTGACGCCACCAAATGCTGGTAAGGATGTAGTGCAACAGGAACTCACTGCTGGTGAGAATATAAAGTGATACAGCAACTTGGAGAGAGTTTTGTGGTTTCTTACAAAACTAAACATATTCCTACCATGAAATCCACACTCCTTGGTATTTACCCAAATGCATTGAAAACTTATCTACAAAAAACCTGCACACAGGTGTTTATAGCAGCTTTGTTCATAATTGTCAAAACTTGGAGTTAGCAAAAATATCCTTGAGTAGGTGAATAAACAAACCGTGGTACATCTAGACAATGGGATATTATTCAGTGCTAAAAAGAATGAGCTATCAAGCCATGAAAAGCCATGGAGGAACCTTATATGCATATTACTAGCTGACAGAAGCCAAGCTTAAAAGACTATATACTGTATGATTCCAACTATATGACATTGTGGAAAAACAAAACGATGGAGACAGTAAAAAAGATAAGTGGTTACCAGGGGTTAGTGGGAAGTAGGAATGAATAAGCAGAAACAAAGGAATTTTTAGAGCAGTGAAACTGTTCTGCATGATACCATAATGTTGGATACATATTCTTATACAATTGTTCAAACCCAGGGAATTTACAACATCGAGTGAACCCTAATGTGAACTACAAACTCTGGGTGATAATGATGTGTTGGTGTAGGTTAACTAATTGTAATAAATATACACTGTGATGGAGGGTGTTGATAGTAGGGAGGCTGGGGTGGGGCAGGGAGTATACGGAAACTCTCTTCATTTTCCACTCAATTTTGCCATGAACAGAAAACTACTCTAAGAAAGTCTATTAAAAATAAGTGGAGTACATTGGTGTGTGTGTGTGTGTGTGTGCTGTGGTGAGTGCTGTGAAGTGTGTAAACCTGGCGATTCACAGACCTGTACCCCTGGGGCTAAAAATACATTATATGTCTATAAAAAAATTAAAAATTAAATAAAAAAGTGGAGTGATTCTAAAACTCATCTGAAAGGATAGACAAGGAAAAATAGATTGGTAAGTTTTTAATAATGAAAATAATGAGAGAAAGCTTGCCCTGTAATAGATTAAATAATTTAAATAGCCATAATGATTAAAATAGGGATACACAGGTATGGTATTTGACAGACAAATTTTTGGGTGGAAAGAATTTTTATTAAACTCAAAGGTTCCCATGTCCTGTATGTTTCCATTCTAAACTCTAACTTGTCTAACATGGTTAATTCCTCCCCTTAGCGTATTGTTTAATGTTATTTCATCTCATCTCTTTAATATAAGTTAAATAAAAAAAAGACATCTATGGCAAACTGTTCAAGAATGCACCTATATGTTATTATCGCTGAAAATACGTACTTAGAAGCTGAGGATGGTAAACAACATAAAATAAGTGGTTAAAAATCATGAATGCTATAAATTGTAGAAGAAGAATGATTAACAAGTATATGAAGAGACAGATTAGGTCCGGAAACAACTAAAAAGCTGGAATCTAAATTAAACATTAAATCTTATACTATGACATTTGAGAAATGGGTGATGTTAACAGGAAGCTAGAAAGAAACAAAATCTAATGGCTCAAATAACCACATTGAACAGGTGACAATGACCAAAGAGCTAAACTCTAGCAGTTATTATAATGTTGGGTGAGAAAATGAAGGGATTGGATGACGGCACATAATCGTAAATTCTTAACTATGCACAAATATCTTCTAATTAACAACTTGCTTTTTCTTGAATCATAGGCTAGCAGAAGTAAAAAGACTGCCATCCTTGCCATATAGAAAGGAGAACAGTTATTTAGTATTCCAAGCATTTGCTACCCGAAGCTAGAATGAATATGAGATGGCTCTTAAGTGTATTTGATCTGCATTGAAACCATGTTCAGACTGTAGCTTTCAGAATACAAAAGTATCTGAAACTACTTGTCTGCAGCCAAGAGTCACCTAATGTCCACTTAGACTTTTCCATTCTGTGTTCTGTGGTTTGCAAAACTGATTTAAAATTAATCTGAACTAAAGGACAATTTATATATGCCATTTCATTGAAATTATGATGAATGTGTTTGAAATTTGAATTACAATTAATGTAATGTCAATACAATGTTAAAATCTGTCTTTTCTTTCTCAAACTCATAATGAAATAAAAGTTAAAATGGCTATATTTTAATTTGCCATGTCCATAGTTTTCATGAAATTTTAAATAATATGGTATATATTTAATATGTGAAGTAAAACACATTGCTTAAGACATTTTAGTCACAATGAGTCATTAGGGTACTTTTATGCTTATGTTTGGTAAAATAACTATTATATCTTTCCTGGGGTGCTGAATAGCTTTCCAAGCCACAAGTGGGATATTAAAAACACAAGATGTGTTACACTGTTCCTTTCCAGTGAAGGATAAGAGAACAATGACCTGATAACTTTTGCATAGTGATTAGAAGTATGTACTTGGAAGAAAGAATCAGCAAGTATTGAAACTAAGTCTACTGAATAGCTTCAAAATTCAATGTCCTGAAAGACTGAGGAACTATTATAGGTTAAAGGAGACTAAACGAACACGGTAATTAAAGACAACTGATGACACTGAAGGTAGAAAATTAGAACAAGGAATGTATCATAGATAATGAATGGTATTGTAACAATATAAAATTTCCAGGATTTTATCATTGTTTTGTTGTTAATTTAGAAAATATCTTTATGTCAGAGGCACGTGCTGAAGCATTTAAAGGCAAAAGATTGTGATATCTGGTAAATTCAAATGGTTATACAATATATAATTCCACAATTATAATAATGTATAAATGTACATGTACATATATGTATGAGAGTGAGTGTATAAGAGAGAGATAGAAAAAAAAGAGAAAGCAAAAATGATGAAATGTGCTGATTATTTGGAGTTGGAATTTTTTTCAAACTAAACATTGAGACAAAATTTAAACTCAAAACATGCTCTTTTTTATGACTTCAAGGGTTCAACTGTCCTTTTGGTCATATTCTGGTTACAATTCCTCTTCCCCAGGAATCAGAAGTCTTCTGTCCTCTACTCAATCTTACACCATCTGCCTCAAAAGATGCCTATCTTTAAAAATGTCAACTTTGATGTTAGCCTCAAATTTATCCTTCTCCCAAAGATTTGTAAAATCTCTATTATTGGGCTGGTTGGGTCCTCCCTCCTAACCATGGAGTTTATTTGTATTAACTCCATCCAACACCCTTACAAGTCCTGGAGAGGAGTTGTTCTTTCTATTGTCTGTCAATCCTGTTAAATAGTATGGTCCTTTGATATTTTTCTCTTTCATATTAGAGAATGAGGATGAAAGCAACATGTTTCCTTTACTCAGTGTATTTGGGGGGTGGGGGATAAGAGGGAGAGGAAGGGAGGAGCCAGAGGGAGTAACAATGAGACAAAGACAGAGCGAGAGTACAAATGATACATGCTAACAAATTGCTATAAACAGTCATTCTACATCCTCATTATATAACACCATGGCAAAGCTCCTAAAAACTGGGGAACAGAGGAACATGTAACTGAATCACACATTAACAACAGGGGATTAGCTACAGTTATTTATAGAAGGAAGCCTTACTTTCTTATCTTTTGTCAAGCCCCACCCTACACCACATCTACCCCACCTACTTGCATTTGTATATCTAACGTATCTACCTTGAGCAGGGATCCCCATTTAGGAGATCAGCATTGCTCTCCCAAACCAGTATTTCACAGCCTCTTTCTCTGCTTTATCTACTTATTAAACTTGCACTTCATGTCCTTTGTGTTGTATCTTGCTCTATTTCTTATCTAGCTTAGTGAAAGTCATTGTTTTTTTGTTCTGTAGTATTCACAGCTAAGCCTGACACAAAAACCTGAGGGATTTTACTTGTGTTTGTTTTAAAATTCTGAGGACGTCGAGTCCTCATTCATTTCTGAAAAATTCTCAGCTGAGATTATTTGTGTATCTCTTCTCCATTTTCCTTATTTCCTTTTTCTGGAACTAATATTAAACATGGGTTTAATCTTCTTAAATATTTTCAATATATTTAAGTAGATGTTTATTAAAGCATAGAGGAGAATACACAAATGCGTATAATATAATGAATCTTCAAAAAGTGAACATTGCTGTACAAACAACACCCAGATCAAGAAATCAAACATTACCAGTCCGCCATAAGGCTCCTATATGTTCCCACCAATCACAATTCCCCATATCCACTTCAGAGCCTGCAAGTCACAAGTATCCTGACTTCTGAAACTTTGATCATTTTTGCCTGATTTTAAACTTCACATAGATGGAATTGCATGGAGGATCCCCTTATCTTTCTGGCTTCATTCATTAGACATGATGCTTGTGATGTGGATCAACGTGATTGTGTATAACATTTACTCTGATTCTTTCTTGCATTTTACTTGATAAAATACATCAAAATGTATTTTAACCCCTCAACTTCTGATATAGGTTGTTTCCTGTTTTAGTAATGAAAAATAATGCCGCTATCCATCGTTATGCATGCCATTTGGTACACATATGTATACATTTCTGTTAGTTATGTACCTAGAAGAGCAACTGCTAGATCATAAACTCTGTTTAGTGTTACGGAATCGCTCTACCAAACTGTTCCCAAATTCTAAGAGAGTTTCACTTTTCATCGTGTCTTTTCCAAGACATGATTTTTTCCCCACTTTATCCATGCTAATGGGAATAAAGTAGTATAATATTGTGATTTTAATTTGGTTATCACTTATGATGAAATCAAGTACTTGTTCATCTGTTTACGACCATTTGGATGTCCTCTCTTTCTAAAAATGTGCCTGCTCAAGTCTTTTGTCCATTTTAAATTGGGTTATCTGCCTTTTTCATGCATGTGTAAAAGGTCCTTTCTAGATGTTTGTATTGCGAGTATCTTCCCCCTTCTCTGTCACATGCTGTTTTCATTCTTTAGTGATGTCTTTCAATCAATAGAAGTTCTAAC
>PISX010009935.1:0-73078 GCA_004024625.1 Mellivora capensis | reverse complement strand
AAAGAAATTGAGGAAGACACAAAGAAATGGAAAAATGTTCCATGCTCCTGGATTGGAAGAACAAATATTGTGAAAATGTCTATGCTACCTAAAGCAATCTACACATTTAATGCAATCCCTATCAAAATCCCACCCATTTTTTTCAAAGAAATGGAACAAATAATCCCAAAATTTATATGGAACCAGAAAAGACCTTGAATAGCCAAAGGAATATTGAAAAAGAACGCCAAACATCTTGTTGCTGAACCCTGATCTGAAGTGAAAAGAGACTATTTATAGTCTACATGTAGTGAATAGTTATATCTTTCACTTCATAGATAAGAATAATTATGGGATACTGCCCCAGCTCCTCATGGGGGTATTACATTATGAATATATATACCATCTTATTCTTATAAAAATGGAATTCTGAAGTACATCTCATTCTATGTATTTTGAATAGGGGATTTTAGAACTGTATTAAAATCAGTTTCTAGATATTAGGTGTTATCAAAAAAATATGTTCTGGGGGGATGCAAATTGTGACTGAATATATAACTAATTTCTTTTAGCTCAGAGATGAAATTATGTTCAACTTATTGTATAAATTATTTCCAAATTGTGCTGTTTGTGTACTTTTTTTTTTTTTTAATTTTATCATAGTTTTGGGTGACAAGGTAGGAGAATTCAGTTTCTTAGTTTATTTCTATTCCCTACTAGCCATGAAATATAATCTTAAAATATATATGCCAGAAGGGCAGCCCATTTTAGATAGAGGAAAAGGACTACTTTGTTTTTCTAACTATTATAGATTAAAGACAATAGATTCAAATAAAAAGTCTTATGAAAATATAGCATGACATTAACAAAGACTCTAATAGTCTCTATTTCCCAATTTCTTTGATAGGAAAACAGGTGTAACTAAAGTTAATAGGGCAATTATCCTAGAACAACAAAAATCTCTTAAAGTACTTTCTCATGTTTAATATCTCCCCAAACAATACCGTCTTTATTATGTTTCCTACAGGAAATTGAAAAGGTAAATAAAGAGAATAATGTGCTCAGTTTCACAGAATCATCCTTGAGACCTCTTGAGAAAATGTGCCTTGTAATAGATCACTCTCTTCTCATACACAGACAGGTCATCAATTCCCTAAAATTGATTAGAGAAGTATGTCTCTTATTATGATGAATAATCACATTTGACTACTAAAATATAGTCAAAGAAAACTCAGTTGGATATATTTATTATGAATTTTTCACACATTAAAGTAGTAGTAAAATGGACAATATACTAGTGATAATCTCTTTGGATTTGAGGAAATCTTTTTTTTTTTTTTTTCTTTTACATAAAGCTATTGATCTGCAAGGACAGCAGTAGGGTAGAAGGAGCAGAGACCTATTGAAATGTATGGGAAACAGACTCAAGTGTGGATATAGACCTTGTCAATAAAAGGATTAAAAGACAAACAACGTTTGCCTCCTCATCCCTCTCTGCCCCCCCCAAATCTTGACATCCAAGGAGAAGAGGCAGCATTAGATAAGATTATCTTTACTATTATTTATTATTTGACTATAAAAAAAGCCTTTAAAAGAGGAATGTATTAAATTATAAGAGTAAATCACACAATGTAGATGTATATATACATCCATATTGCTATATTTATATATATATATGTATATATATAATTGCTGTATTTGTATAAACATTGCTACATTTGTATATGCATATATATATACAATTGCTATATTTATATGTATATATAAACATTGATATATATATATACATAAACATTTAAAAAATTTAAGTAATTTTCTCCCAGTTGTCTTTATAAATCAGGAATTAGCTGGGAGACTTTTACATTTAAAATTTGTTTTTATACATCATGATGATTTAAATCAGAATAAGCAGAAAATCTCACTTCAAAAGAGCTAAAACTGCAAAAAAATTTATTTTCTCACCAAAATTTCCAGATTTAGTATAGGATCCCAGAAAATAATTTGATCAGCAATTCAGTAATACCTCAAAGACCTAGATTCTTTCCATCTTCCTATTCTAACTTTCTCATGATCAGCTTTTTTCTAAGACTATTTTCCCTCATGTTTGCTCAATATCTGCCATTACTTTAACAGTTAGATAAAAGCTACTGATTTTCTAATGATCAAGAAGACATACCCTCCAGTGTTATCTATCAGTAATAAAAAGTCTCTCTGGAACAATGTAACATATTTCAATTTATGACTCCTTGGACAAAATCAGAGTACATGTCCATTCCTACCATTTTCACCAAGACAAAAGATTCATTTGATTGGATACAAATAATCATGTGAGATTACATAGATGCTGAAAGGTGTACCACCATGATCCCCTAAATAATTTTTTTAAATATATAAACACAATTTTAGGTAGACTAAAACATTTTATAGCAAACTTCATTTGTTATATGTTGTCAGAGCTATTAAATAACTGGTGATAAATTTGGTGACATATTTAGCAAGTTTGTAAATTTCAGAGTAAAAGCTTAAGACACTTAAAAGGATTTAAGCAATTCTAAATTGCATGTAGTGTGAATTAATTGATGCAAGAACATTTATTTTTTCACTTGTCATAAAAACTAAAATAATCCAGATCCCCATTTTATTTGCTTAATTCCTCTGTATGTCCACTCTTACTCACCTGAATCATTCATTTGTTCTTGTTTGTTTCTCTCAACTTCCAATCAACACTTAACTTCATGATAGTCACTGTGCTGACTCCATAACATTCCTTGGCCTGCTGGTGTTTTTTGTTTGTTTGTTTGTTGTTGTTTTGCAACTATCCACTCCAATTTGGTATTTCCTTTATGTAATCCTAATTCTTTTTTTCCTATTTTGTGGAATCATCTCTATAGGATTTTTTAAAACATATACCCCAAATAAAGTATTAAGTTTGAAAACTACATTCTTCTTAAAACACATTCTGTACGTATACCGAGAATAATGTATTTAAACTGGATCTATTAAGAGGTTCTGAAAATACAGGTTCAGTTGTATGGCATTTTTCCTAATTATTCTTAGTGAGATTTACTACTTTTGATCTTTTGGAGAGATAAAAATGCATTGTATCTGTATTCTGATTATCAAGAAAAATTGCTGATTATCAAGAGAAATTGCCTTTCATTTTCAATTATTCTTTAGGCTACCACCTCTAGGGGATCCCCTGATTTGGCATTTGTTTTTAAAAACTAAAAGTCTTGGGACCTCACTAGGATACAACATATTCACTATGCACTTTATATGCATTTATTAATAATCCATTAACATTTCTTTAAAAAAATAAACAAGGGTTTTTCTATAAAAATGGGGAATCTGGGATTACCTCTCAAAAATCCCAGACATCTAAACATACACATCCGGGTCTGGTATTTTAGTGACTATTGTGAAGCCAGTAAGGCTGCTATCCAATCTTGTTGTGTCCTTATTTAATGCAAAGCTGATGTAGGAAGAGCTACTATTAAATTGTAAAGCAGTGTACTAGGTAAAAAAAATCCATGAATCTCACTGACGCCTGTCAAAATCGAGCAGCTAATAATCCTATAGACAGCCTGGAAAGCATAGTGCATGTGAGTCAGGGTGAAGAGTTTATCTTTATTACCCTTTCTAAAGTATCTATCTTGTTGAATTGCATAAGCCAGATAACCCTATGGCCACATGATCTATGCTCAGGATAGAGAAAAATAAGTAGAACTTATAAGACTATTTGTTGCTGTTGACAAAGCTAAATTTCCCAACAAGACAGCACTTATTTTATTGTAAAGAGCATAGAGCTAGAAATCAAAATACCTGAGTTTTAAGAATCATTTTTTTCCCACTTACTCACTTAGTGATGGTGGTATAGATATTTGCCAGGTATTAATTGATTGCAAAGAATAGAAACCCATGCAGACAAGCTTAGGTTTTTAGGGTAATGCAGATGTAACCAAGTCTTCCAAAGTATGGAAATTATTCTTTGTCTTAATACCTAAATACCCTAATTCCAGTTTCTGTCTCAAATCCTGAGGGAAGCCCAGCACCAGGGCAATCATTAAAACATGAAAGTTCCTTGGCAAAGTTTTTTGAGGGCATCATACTCTTTATTGTGAAATGTGCTGTCACTAGATAATGTTATATTTTCCATCATAAGAAAATGGTAGCAATGCTGTTATTCATAATTGCCTAACTCTTTGGAAGCTCTCTGTGATAAAATATAGATCTTCCTATCTTTGAAGTATACTAATTTCCTGTATGCCATGCTAATTACATCACTATTCTTGACCTGCTTCTTCTCTATCACACCTTCCATGAATTTTGGCTTCCACTGATACCTTCAAAGGCTGTTAGTGGGCTTCACAATATGGTCAAAGGCAAATCTTTCTCAGAATATGCAGAAAAATGTAAACATTAATTTGGTTTCTGGTCATCTTAAGTTTAGACTTTTAAATTTTGTACTGTAAACATAAAACAATACCTCTTCCACCTGTGCTTCTCTTGAACTTTTAAAACTTGCTATATATTTTTTTAGAAATTTAAGCTCTTATCATACCATTTACTTGCTTGGGTCTAGCATAGTCCAAGATGATTTAATATCAAATTAACATGCAATTTAATCTGTAGAATAAAGAGAATAACAATCTTTTATTACCCATCTAGCATGTTAATTTCTTAAGACCTATTCCTAATTTAACTTTTATGAGTTAATACTCTATGATACGGGAATTTTATTCCCATTTTGTAAAAGAAAAAGTGGGGTTTAGAGATGCTTAAGAAAGAAAAATGATATTATCAAATTAAATACCTCATATTTATTGACAATAGTTTAGGGTTAAGTATATAATGTCGAAATTGAATTTTGTCCTCTCCTATATCAAAGATCAGATGTCTATATCTGTGATTAATAAATTTAACATATTTCACCAAATACATAACACTGAAGTTAGTTGAAAAAATGTAATATGTGACAATGTCATGAATTAAATTGTTCCTCTCAAAAATTTAAATGTTAAAGCTCTAATCCCATTGTGATTGTATTTGGAGAAGTAAAAGGACTTACAGGAATCATGAAGGTTAAATGAGGTCATAAGAGTGAGGCCTTATTCCAATAAGATTAGTGTCCATGGAAGAAGAGGAAAGGCCATGTGAGGATACAGCATGAAGGCAGTCAGCCAAAGCCAGGAAGAAAAGTCCCATGAGAAATCAGTCTTGCTGGCATCTTGACCTTGGCCTTTCAGCCTCCGGAACTGTGAAAAAAATAAGTTTCTGTTGCTAAAGCTATTCTGTTTGTGGAATTTTGTTATGGCAGCTTGAGCTAATACAAACAACAAAATAACCTTGCAATATTTCACATATTTTGACATTTTTATTGTTAAAGTTTTTTTAAGATCCTATGAAAGTAAAGTTTCAAATTATGATGAAATAAATCAAATTCTCTGTTATTAATTAATTTGATGCTAATTATGAACTAGAAAAGGCAAGTAAAAATAGTATGAAGGAAAAGAAAACAATATTCCTACAGGATTTTCAATCATCACATCCAGATAAAAGCATGTTTTCTCCAATTTTATATTATCATATCATAGTAATGGATTTGAAATCTTCTTTGAAATATTCATTCAATCTAGCCAATATTTTTATATGGGGACACCCAGGTTCAGAGTAGTTAAGAGATTTGTTAAAGGTCAGAGTTAAGTCCTGGCAAATATAGGATTATAAACAGTCTACTATATTCAGTGAGTGTCCTTTCTGCTGCTTTCTTAAATACTTCCATCCATGTAAAATGTATTTTATGCAATACTTGAGAAAACTTAGTTAAGTTTTATGTAGATTCAAAAAAATGAGAAAAAATATTAGGCTTCTAGGGGATTTTTATAGTGAATTAAGAGCTGATTTGGGAATATAAAAGCTAGTTACAATTTTTCTCTTACAATCAGCCATACCATACATGACATTTACATACTCCCCTACTCCAAGTTATATATTTTCTTTGTAAAGTGACTGACCAACTGCAAAGAAAAGAAAAAAAAAATAGTATGCTTGTCACAATAGACATGATGAGAACTTTCGTGATTTAATGTGTGATAAACATATTTTTGCTTAAACTATCCAGTTTGTTGGAAGTCAGACAGTCCTACTCCAACTTAGAACTACATTATTTGTACTACAAGGCCACCACAGTAGGTAAAGAGAAAGATGACAGAGAACCAAAGGCTTTTAATTATCTTGGCCCATTCATCACTTCAGCTCTCAGTGTATTGACAAGAACCAGCCAAATCAAAGGGCACCTGGTGGCTCAGTTGGTTCAGCATCTGCCTTAGACTCAGGTCATGGTCTCAGGGTCCCAGGAAGCCATACATTGGGCTCCCTGCTCAGTGGGGAGCCTGATTCCTTTTCTCCCTCTCCCTCAGACTGTCCTGCTTGTGCTCTCTCTGTCAAATGCATAAATAAAATCTTAAAAAGGAAAAATATGAGGAAGCAGAAGGCTAGCTGAGGACAATCATGACTGACACCCTGCAACATACCACCTCCCCACTCCAGGGTGGGATAAGTGTGACATTCCTCCAAAAAGCTCCCAATTGTCTTAATGTTAATGCCTTACTAAAGGGAAAAACAACTTATCTTGACAATGGCAGGCCTCCCATATCTCTAGGTCCTCTTTAGCATATGAAAGTTCTTTTGAAAACCTTTTCCAAGTGTATAATCAGCCACCCCTCACAACCCCAGTACAAAAGCTCTTTCTGCCCATCAGTCCTGTCCCCTGCTTTAATAAAACCACCATTACAAAGACATCTCAAGGATGGTTTCTTGGCCATTGCCTCTGGAGCTCATCTCACCGAACCTCACGTATATTCCAAAACTACATCAGAATGATTCCAACCTAATGGTAAGGACACCTGTGAAGTGTAGGGGATTCTGTGGGCTGAACTGTCTCCCACCAAAATCCAAAATTTACATTGTTGGGTCCCCAATATTGGGTCTCCCAATAATGGATCTGTGATTAAAGGAGCGAGACTGATACAAAGCAAAAGTCAAGCAAAGCTTTATTTCGCGCCAAGCATCAGGAATCAAACCGACCATCAAACAGACCAGCTGGGGCCACCCCTTATAGAGAGGGCAACCTCTTTCTCCATGTGGTTGGGCCTGGCCATGCACAGGTGGCCAATGAAGTTGTAACATACAGAGAAAGCTGCACAGTCATGCTAGGTGGCCAATTGAATTACAATTTACCCTTAGTAGATATTTGAACTAGCCTATCACCTTGGTCAGAATTGGCACCCAAAAGGTGCCTGAAGGCGGGGCCCATACTCCTTGGTAGCTCGGAGACAGTATGCTCCCCCACTGATTGAATACCTCTACCTGGTCTGACCCACCTGTGTATTTGGACTTTGTTACCTGGAACTGGTTTCCGGGACTTGTTTTTAAGTAAGTTCCCCCGGGGGCAGGGTCAATTTAAGTTTTACTGCATAAACAACAAAATGGCAGTTCAACCAGGGTGAGGCCGCTCTGGCTAAATAGGCTCTTACAACATGAAGCGCTAATCCCCAATGTGACTGTCTTGGAGATAGAGGTTATAATAAGGCAGTAAAGTTTAGATGAGGTCATAAGCGTAGGGCTCTACTCTAATTGAACTAGTGCCCTTACAAGAAGAGACACCAGAGATCCGGTGCCTGGATAGCTCAGTTGTTAAGCTGCCTCTGGCTCAGGTCATGATCCCAGGGTCCCCTAATCAAGCCCCTCATGGGACTCCCCACTCAGCCAGAAACTTGCTTCTCCCAATCCCTCTGCCTGTGTTCCCTCTCTCTGTGCCTTTCTCTGTCAAATAAATAAATAAAGTCTTTGGGAAAAAAAAAAGAGAGAGAGAGAGAGACACCGGGAGAGTTCACTCTCTCAATCTTTTTCTTCCCACATACTCATAAAGAGGTCATCTAGGCGCACAGTGAGATGGCAGATGCCTGCAAGCCAAGAAGAGAGTCCTCAGAAAAGTAATTGCTTTGGTGGCACCTTAATTTTGGACTTCCCAGACTTCAGAACTTTTAGAAATAAATTTCTGTTGTTCAGGCCATCCAGTTTGGGTATTTTGTTACAGCAGGCTAAGACAGGGGGATAATGAATACTTCATAAGTTGTCTTTCTCCTTTTTCTTTCTTCCTCCTATTCTTCCTCTTCTTCTTCCTCTTCTTCTTCTTCTTCTTCTTCTTCTTCTTCTTCTTCTTCTTGTTATTGTTGCAATTATTGCTATTTTAGTTTACAGTCATGTTTTCCATATTGGAAACTAGATGCAAAGTAGGACAATTTCTTTGAATTGACATTGATTGGAAGTTTCTTTTTTCACGAGCAAATGTGTTATAGGTAAGCACACTTACACATTTACAAAAATTTTGTATCATAAAGTGTGACTTTGGATCATGAAAACCATTCAGTTTATTGGCTAAGAGCATGGACTCTGAAAATAATCTGGATTTGCATTGTACTTCTACCCACTTGTAGCTGAATGACCTTGAGAAAAATCACCTTTGTGGTGTTCACTTTCTCATATGTAAAGCATGGATAATAATTCACCTAGTTGTAGGCTTGTTATGCAAGTAAACTGAATTAACATTTGTAAAGTATATGGAACAATGTCTTCTACAGAGTAAGTGCTACTTATGCATAGTTAAAATGAATGAAATAAATAAATACATTTGTCAGAGAAATTTAGAGGTATGAAACCACTTTTGAAATTGACTAAAGCTACAAAAACAACTCAGTTTTTAATATTGGAGACTTATTAAATCGATTTTTAATTTTGCATTCCTGAATGTTTAGGATGCCTCAGAGAATAGTAAAGTCCCATGACATGCTCCACATAAAAAGGTGTTTGATAGCCAAGTAAATTTGAAGAATTCTGCATATTAAATCAGTTGACAAAGAAGTCATTCAGAAAATAAACTATTTAGATTTGTTTAGCCAAGAGATTTGTTAACTTATTCTGCATATGAATCAATTTAGCCAAGTATTTGAACATCCTGGAAAAACTAATGTTTCATGAACACACTGTGAAAAATGTGTCATAGAAAAATCCCTAGCATGCACTAGGAAACAGTAAAAGATGACTTAGTTAACTGGAATGTCATAAAGTGGATAGCAGTTTCCTGGGACCTGAAGTTAGACTATCAACTGTGGGTGAAATATGTGAAAAAAATAGTAGAAAGACCTAACTAGCAGCAGTTACTTGGGGGAATTTCATTCTGTAGCTTATTATAATTGAAGTACATGGTCAGAAGTCAGACTAGACATAAAGGCGACTTGATAATTGAGTTAAAAATTTGGATTATTATAATTTAAATACTTCCTGCTTAAAATGAATATTGGCCCTAGGAATGACTAACCACGATTCAGTCCTTTTAAAAGGGGATTTAACCCTGTGTGGGAAGACTGTATTCATAGTCACAC
The DNA here is from genome assembly GCA_004024625.1 of Mellivora capensis. Classification (NCBI taxonomy): domain Eukaryota; kingdom Metazoa; phylum Chordata; class Mammalia; order Carnivora; family Mustelidae; genus Mellivora; species Mellivora capensis. The sequence continues at coordinate 63,656 of PISX010009935.1, read as the reverse complement.
AGGTAATGGCTAAATTAAAAATGAATTTAAAGAGAATGGAGTGAGTGGTTTATTATTTGGAAAAGACATATTAGTTCCTGTATATGTAAAGTTTACTGGAATTTTCAGAGCACAGTAGTGCCAGCTGGGAAAAACTTATCACTTAAGAAGAATTGTTTATGATGTGAGAAGTGCTCTTTAAATATCACTTGGGACCACCAAAATACTTTATTGAAATACACATGGTTATTGTGTATCTTAATGGGCTTAAATGAAGAGTTTAATAAATTTAGATCCTGCAGAAGTAATTGAAAAAGTGATTGATAACAATACATTGAAAGCAATAAGGATTAGAAATAACTAATTCTACGTGTATCTTGGAAGGGTGTATTATGACAGTGGCTATGTCAGCTCAAAGCCAAACATCTAGATGAAAAGTGAAACATTCAGTCAATTAGACCAAAGTGTTCATGTTCGGGACAAACATCTGAATGACTTGGTGGAATATTCACTTTTTATTTGAATTGGTACTACCTATGATTTACATTACAATGTGGGCCCTATTACAGAGATGAAAATGAGTCTGACTCTGTAAACTGCATTTTCTGATAAGCACAAATCAATGTTATCCTAAAAATTTTGTAGTTTTGTTCGGTAGAAGCTGGACACAAGAACTGGATGGAGACTCCCCAAGGCAGAGTCCCAAGTCCTTGAAAAGGGAATGATTGAGAACTAAGCTGGAGCTAAGGATGGTGATAAATAGATTACACATTAGAAAGAAGACTGGGGCACATCCTGACCTTGTGGCTTCCAGGATATTGGGGCTGACAGTTCGAGAGCCACAGGAGCAGAACAGCTCTCCTCTTCCATCTCTGCCTCAGGGTAACCCCTAGACTCTTAACTGTGCATTTGGATTGAAGGAACAGTCCCTTCTAATGGAGAAAGGCTGTGGGTTCTGGTACAAACCTTATAGGGTCAAAAACTCCCCCTCTCAACCTGTGGGACAAGTGTCCCAAAAGACTGGAAGCAGCCTTCATTTAGAAACCACCCCAATGTATGTCTTAGCTCTTCCCAGCCCAGAGATACCCAATAATATCCAAATCCAAAACAGCCCAGAGGTCTATTCTACCTCACAGAACCTGCCCAAACTCTCACACCTTGAGGGTATGCTTTCCCTTTGATAAACTGCTTGGTGCTTGCTACTCTCCTTCCAGCAGGGATCCCCATGTAAATTGTTTCCTGGGGAATCCAAGGTCCCAGACCTCCAATCACACTAAATAGACTCATTCTCATCCCTAACATCTTGTATATTGGGGGGGGGGGGGGAAGCAATGATAAACATAGTAATAGAAGTAGCAACATAGATAGAATAAAGGGACACCCTGTGATCTATATTCTCCTGCTCTGAGTTCTCCAGCTCACCCTGATCTAGATGGGGAAACTGCCAGATGAAAGCTGAGCCAAAAAGTAGTTCTCTCAAAGTTACCCAAAATAAGGGGCAGAGGAGGAAGTAGTCTTCAATCTTATGATGCCTCAACAGACCACGTTCTTTCAATATTTGCACTTGTAACATAGTTTACAAATCAATGAACTCATTATATCATTGCTTAGCATGTTACAGGTTTTTTAATACCAAAAAAATGACACATAAAGGAACTTAGATAAATTGAGTGACTCAAAGTTACAGAGCTCATAAATGGCTAGTGCTAGACTGAAATGTAGGTTTTTGTGACCTTTATTGAAAATGTCATTTTGTGTAAAAAACAAGAAGGAATTATGTGACAAAAGCATGCATTAACTAATTTGTATTTAAATAAAGCTTTAAATGGAAAAACAAAATAATGAAACTATTCATAACCATTAATACATTTAATAACAGACACCAGAAATGGCTTAGTGTAAAGACATGAAGTATATTTAGAGACAGTGAAAACACTAAAAAGTTAATTGCAAGTATTTTCCAATCAAATATAATTTCTGATCAATTATACCTACCAGTTTTTATATCTCCAAAAGAATACAATCTTTCAAAATTGTACTATTATTTTACTCAGGCAAATATCTGTAAAAACTATTTGAGTTCCAAATCAGCATCATCAAAGCCTTTGGTATAGTTTAGGTCTTTAATACATATTTATTGAAGTCAGCTAGTAACAAATCATACAGGAAAATCTGCAATTTATAAAGGATTATTGTTGTTTGTTTTGTTTTGTTTTAATAAGGTAATCACTTTTGGAGAGCAAACATTTTAAGCTAACTCTCCAATATTACCTTGTATAATTCAAAATGTTACCAAATTGGGTATACCAGTGTGTAAATCAGAAAAGACTGAAATTTTATCAGTTTTCTAAAATGAGTTCCATCTTCACAAGTATCAGCTATCATCCAAAAAAAAAAAAAAAAAGAAAAAGTGACTGACTGCCCAAAGAAAGTATGTCACCCATGATAATTATTCTAAAATTGAGGGGAGAAAAAGAAAATCCTCTCACTTATTGGCAGATGATCAGAAATGACTAAAATTATTTGTATCATTATATTTTGCTCTTGCAGCATATATAGATACATAGGCAATTAAGGAGAAGAGAAAGTTATCCTTGTAAAAGATATATCAACTACATAAACCCCATATTAAAAACTAATATAGAAAAAAGTCTTCATTTAAGATTTATTTAATGATTTATGTTTCCGTCTTGACTGACAGGTTGATAAAGATTACTATTTGTGTAACTTTTGAAGTCACACATACAAAGATTTACTTAAACATGCATTTTAAAGAAAATAAGCATGAAATTAAAATTTTAAAGATATATATTAAGCATATCTTGCATAATTTGCTATAATATTAATAGCCCATTTAATTTAGTTTCCAGCCCTCATTTTTATTTACCTTTCTGCATCATTTGAGACTGCTGATTGTGCTCTCCTCACAAATGTACTTTCTTCCTTGACTTCCAGGACATAACTTTCTCTCATTTATTTTCTTTTTCCTTTATTTATCATTGATTGCTTCTAATCATTACACAGTTACTTCCCACTTTCTCCTGGGCATTTTATCATTGAAATGTCCTCTGACTCAGTTAATAGTTATGTGAAGGTGAGCTCATCTAATACCATCTTTTAAAAATATCATTAATATTATTAAGCTCCTAACTCTATTTCTCCAACAGACTTTTTTCCCAAATTCTTACTTTCATGTGTCCAGTTTCATCTGGTGGGTATTACAATCTCCATATTCCATACTTGAACCATTACTATTACCCTAAACTTGCCCCTCCAAAAGTCTGCCTCACCTCAATTGATGGCATCTATTTTCTTCTAGTTGCCAAGTCTAAAATCTTTATAGTCATGTTTAATATCTTTTATTATCTCACACACTATATCTAATTCATCAGTATATGTTTTTGGATCAATTTTCAAAATAGGACCTAATCATTTCTCATCAAATTTAGAGCCACAACCCCGTTTCAGTTATCATTATCCCTTATGTAAGTTAAGATTTTTATTTCTATTTTCTATCACTACAGTCTAATTTCAACAAACAACCAAGTGATCTCTCAGGAAGATAGGGTAAACAAAAGCAAATGATTTTTGTACTTAGCCACCCCCCCAAAAAAAGCACATTTATATAAAATTAATCCTATTACATGTCATTACCTGAGATTAAAGATGATTATTAAGACATTATTTTATAACTTTGGAAAAACACTTATGAATAAGAGAAAATATGGCAAGGATAGAAATGTGAATCAGATTATATACAAGACAAAAAATGGACAACCTTAGAAGAATCACATTGACCTCCCTAATATAAATCCACTGATACGGCAGTCTAATTAATTTTGGTTTATTGTGATTTTTTTACATCTTAAGAATAGAAGAATTAGAAAGAATGAGGCAATTTCTTCCCTTTCTTTACCTTCTACTTTGTGAAAGTGGAATTCTGAGTTAAACAAAGCTTTGGCTCCTAAGGAACTGGGGTTCCTATTGCTCCCAGGGTAGAAATAACAGGTTTTCGTTCCAAAAGAAAGACAATTTAAGTCTAAGAGAAAGGGTTTGTCCTCTGAAATTTTACAGTCAGTTGGTTTAAAACTACCTGACTTGGGAAATTTCTCCAGGACTGAAAGAAGTGATATCTGCAAGTTCCTGTAATAGTGGGATTACTTTTTCAGCCTACTAAAGAGCCCAGGGTAGATGACAGAAACTCAGAAGATTAATTGTGAGGTTTTATATAAGTAGGAAAAGAGCCATTTGGGCAGACACTGGGTTGGTACTTTGATATAGAAGCACAGAAACAGTGGAAGTATTCTTTGTAGACTTGAATAAAAAAAAAAAAATAAGAGGCTCATTGCATATTGAAATTCAAATTCTCATTAGCATGTGAAGTAGAGACTCAGGATAATTTATATTTGTTTAAAAGGTATAAAATAAAAGGGCATCTGGTGGCTCAGTCAGTTAAGCATCTGACTCTTGATTTTGGATCAGGTTATGATCTCAGGTCACAAGATCCATCACTGCATTAGGCCCCATGCAGGGCAAGAAGTCTGATTAAGATCTCTTTCTCTCCCTTTCTCTGCCCCTCACTGGAGCTCATGCATGCTGTCTCTCTTACTTTAAAAAGAAGAAAAAAGAAAAGAATAAAATACAGCTTTTCCTGTACCTCAGAATTATAGAATAACCATCATAGCATCTATAGTAGATGCAGTCCATGCCGATCAGATTAGCGCCCAAAGGACTATATCAAATTTGGACAGGGGATATAAGGCCCACCCAAAATAGAAAAATTAATGTAAGAATGTGCCCTGGATGTAAGAATTCACTTTCTTAGTTAATATCTCTGTAATCACAGTACAAGACTGATGGTTAAGTACACATTTTAGAGGAAAAAGATAAGAAAGGTGAACAAATAATAATATGTAACCACCAAAAAAATGACACTATGGGACTATTTTTTAGGGAATCACCTTTAGAATTAAAACACACACACACACACCCCTGGAATCTTAATTGCTGAGGATCTAATAATTTTATAAAAGAGAAAATTCTACCCCAATGTAGAAAGAAATACTAAAAATCAAAGTAAATGAAAGTAAATATTCCTTTTCTGCATACTTGACAGCATCTATGTCAAAAAATGTCATCATTCATCTAAATAGTTAAATGGGCTTCAAACTATTGATTTTATTATAAATAAATAAATTTAAGCACACATTTACTCATAATGAACAATATCCTGTGCATGTTAATCACCATGAATTTTTTATGTGCCTTACAAAATTTTCTGTGGAAATCACGTAAAGTCTTATACCAATGCTGGTACATATTTATCTCTTTTTCCTTATGAAAGATTTAGTTGTATACCATGAATCCAAAAGAAAAAAGTAAATTTAATCTTATATTTCACTGTTTTCCAATTACCCCAAAACTGGTATAAATGTAACAAATACCACCAAAGAGCAAGAATTTCCATTTATTTGTTATTAGTAAAAATATTTTGGTTACATTAGCAAGATGGTAGAATATAAAGCCCTAGCAACCATTCTTATACAAAGATACCAACTTAACAATAATATAGTCTCCAAAAAACCTTTATGAGAACTCTAGAAAGCAGTTAAGAAGGTGCTATACACCAAGCAAGCTCAAAGCCAAGAATAGGTGCATTGAAACAGGTAAGAAAAGCTATTTCATAACAACTGTGATACATCTTTCCCCCAGACAACACAGATTTGTACAAATTAAAAACCTAGATCATGGCTTCTTCTTTGGGAGGGAACAATAAGAACGGAATGCAAATCTAATGTTTTAGCTTTCCAGAGGACTTCCCTAGGAACTGGTTTCTGTGGCTCTTGATTTGGAGTGTTGATGGGGGAACTGGCATATTTTGGTGTCTGGGGGGTCACTGAGAACAAAAGAGCTCAGCAGATTATTCAGTGACAGAGAACCTGAAGTACTATAGACAGATATTGCAAGGAACAAGAGGGATTATTAAATTGTAAAAAACACACAAGCAGACCTCATTAGGAAATTATGTGCCCAGACTCAAAGACACATCCCCAGTAAAGATTTGAGAATCCTTGAGAAGCTTTAGCTGGCCTTACTGGTGAGGAACTTCCCCTATACAAAGTCAGTTTGTAAGGACTGATGGGAGTGGCTATTTTTCAAATGCATATATCACAGCAAAAAATAACAGGGTACATAAAGAAACAAGGGAAATATGGCCCAAAGAATCAAGATAAATCTCTAGAAACTGACCCCAAGTAAGTGGAGATCTATGAATTACTTGACAAAGAATTCAAAAATAATAGTGTTAAAGAAGCTCAGTGTATTACAAGAGAACACAGACATACAACTAAATAACATGAGGAAAATAGTATGTGAACAAAATGAGAATAAGAACAGAGACAGATACTACAAAGAAGAAAAAACAAATTTTAGTGCTGAAGGATACAACAAATAACCTGAAAAATACATTAGAGGAGATCAATAGCAGACTTGATCAATCAAAAGAAAGAATCAGTTAATTTGAAGATAGATAATTTAAGTTATCCTAACAGAGGATAAAAAGAAGAGAAATGAAATGAATCTTATGGCACTTATCATATGAGAAATTCAACAAAGAGAAAATACATGAATGGGACTGGAAGAGATTATGCTGAGTGAAATAAATCAGGCAGAAAGAGTCAATTATCATATGGTTTTGCTTATTTGTGGAGCATGAGGAATAAAACAGAGGACAGGGAAGATGGCGAGGAGAAGAGAGTTGGGAGAAATTGGAGGCGTAGATGAACCATGAGAGACTGTGGACTCTGAAAAACAATCTGAGGGTTTTGGGGAGGGTGTGGGAGCTTGGGTGAGCCTAGTGGTGGGTATTAAGGAGGGCACATAAAATTGCATGGAGCAGTGGGTGTAGTGCATAAACAATGAATTCTGGAACACTGAAAATAAATTTAAAAAAATAAATAAAATTTTAAAAATAAATAAATAAGGGCGCCTGGGTGGCTCAGTGTGTTAAGCCTCTGCCTTTGGCTCAGGTCATGATCCCAGGGTCCTAGGATCGAGCCCCACATCGGGCTCTCTGCTCAGCAGGGAGCCTGCTTCCTCCCTCCCTCTCTGCCTGCCTCTCTGCCTACTTGTGATCTCCGTCTGTCAAATAAATAAATAAAATCTTTAAAAAATAAATAAATAAATAAATAAAATAAAACTCTAAAAAAAAGAAAGAAAGAAAGATAAGAAAAAGAACCAAACAAATTTTGAAGCTGAAGAATATGATTGAACTAAAACACACAGTGGAGAGCTACAACATGAAATGTGAACAACCAGAAGAAAGAACTACTTTTCTTTCTGTGAACTCAAGGACAGGTTATTTAAAATTATCCAGTAGGAGGAGAAAAGCTATCTTTCAGAATTGAAGGAAAGATAATGACATTCCTAGACAAACCAAAGTGAAAGAGTTTATCACCAGTAGGCATGCCTTACACTAAAAGGAATTCTTCATGCTGAAAAGAAAGTACATTAGTAAAATGAATTCGTATAAAGGTATAAAATGAATTTATAAAGGTAAATATATAGTCAAATTCAAATACCCAAATATTATAAAGGTAGTATATAAATCTTAACTCTAGTACAAAGGTTAAAACAAAATAATTAAAAATATAGACATAATAACTTGTTTATGGATATACAATATAAAAAGATGTAAATGTGGCATCAAAAGCATAAAATATGGCTGGGTGATAAAAATGATAAGATTTTTTATGAACAAAAGAAAGTTGTTATCAGGTTAAAATAGACTGTCATTATGGTAAGGTGTTTTGTGGGAGCCTCATGGTATTCACAAAGCAAAAATTTATATTGGGTGCAAAAAGATGAAGAGAAATAAAATTAAAGCACTGTAGAAAATTATCACTTCATACAAGAAGACAGAAAAAGAAAAAAGGAACAAAGAATCTATAAAATATTCAGAAAAAATAAAATGACAGTGGGATGTCTTTACCTACAAATAATTTCTTTAAATGTAAATGGAATAAATTCTCCAGTCAAAAGATACAGAATGGCTGAATGCTTTGAAAAAATACCCAACAATATGGTGGCAACAAAGAATTTGCTGCATTTCTGAAGATACACACTGGCTGAAAGTGAAGTGATAGAAGAAGATACCTCATACAAATTGAAACCAAGAGACCAGAAGGGCATAATTATATCAGACAAAATAGGCATTAAGTAAAAAAACTAATAAGAGAAAAAAGAAAGTCATTTTATAATGATTATGGGTCAATTCAACAAGAGGAAATGTCAATGCTAGTAAACATTTACCCAACATTGGAACACTTGAACATATAAGATATATATTAATGGATAATAATGGAGAAATAGCAATTAAATAAGAGTGCCAGATTTCAATACTCCACTTCCAATAATAGATAATCATCCATACAGAGAGTTAGTAAGCAAACATTGCACCTGAACTATACTTTAGACCAAATGGGCTAACAGACATATATAGAATATTCCACCCAGTAGCAACAACATTCATATTCTTCTCAAGTGTATACAGAACATTTTCCAGGACAAATCATATAGTAGGGCCACAAAACAAATCTTAATAAATTTAAGAAGACTGAAATCATGTCAAATGTGTTTTCTATCACAATGGTATGGAACTATACATCAACAGCAGGAGGAAACCTATAAAATTCACAAATATATGGAAGTTGAACAATACATTCTTGAACAGATGGCTCAAAGAAGAAACCAAAAGGGAAATTTAAATATATATGTGTGTGTATGCTGAGTGTGTATGTATATATATACATACATACACACACATATATATGAAAAAATATATATAGGGAAAATTATATAAATAGGAAAAATTATATCTTAAACAAAATGGAAACAAAATACACCAAAACTTATGGGATTCAGGAAAAGCAGTTTTAAGAGGGAATTTTTTAATAATAAATGCCTACAAGAAGAAAGAGAGATCTCAAAGAAACAAACTGACTTCACACCTCAGGGAACTAGAAAAAGGAAACTAAATGCAAAGTTAGTACAAGAAGAAAATAAAGATTAGAGTGGAAATAAAAAAAGAGGTGAAAAACACGAGATAAGAGATCAGTGAAACTAAGAGTGTTTTTCTTTTCTTTTTTTTAAGATAAAGATTATACAAACCTTTTGGTACTCTTACCAAGAAAAAAAGTAAAAGATTAAAATAAACAAAATTACAAATAAAAGAGGAGACATTACAGTTAATATATGAATATATCAATATCTAAATATATTGAATATAAGTGCTTATTAGATTACCATGAACAATTATATGTCAACAAATTGAATATCTTAGAAGAAATGGATAAATACCTAGAAACATACAATCTACCAGGACTAAACCATAAATAAATAGAAAATTTGAACAGAACAATAGCAAATAAAGAGATTGGATCACTAATCAGAATCTGTCAACAAAGTAAAATCCAGGACTAGATTGCTTCATTGGTGAATTCTACCAAACATTTAAAAGATAATTTATGCCAATCCTTCTCAAACTCTCCCCCCACCCCCCCCCCCAAAAAAATGAATAGGAGTGAAAAATTTTAAACTAATCGTTTGAAGACCCACATTACCCTGATACCAAAGCCAGATAAGGACACTACAAGAAAACTACAGATCAACAATCCCCATGAATGTGGATGTTAAAATCCTTAAAAAAAAAATTAGCAAACTGAACTCAACACACATTAAAATGATTATACACCATTACTAAGTAAAATTTATGTCTGAAGTACCAAGATGATTCAACATACAAAAATCAGTCAATGTGATGCACCACATTAATAGGTTGAAGAACCAAAAAATCATATATGATTATTTCATGATGCAGAGAAAGCCTTTGACAAACTTAACATGGTAAAATAAAATTTTCATGGTAAAAACAAAACAAACCACAACTCTGCAAACTATAATTAAAGGAAATTACCCAATATAATAACATAAAAAGTCCACAACTAACATGGCACTCATTGATGAAAAGCTTTTCTTTCTAAGATTAGGAAGAAGGCAACACTGACCTCTCATACTTCTATTCAACATAACAGCAAAAGTCTTCCCCAGAGCAATCACACAAGGAAAAGATACAAAAGCCATCCAGTTTGAAGGGGGAAAGTGCAATTATCTCTTTTTGCAGTTGATATGATCATTATATATAGAAAACCCTTAAAATTCTGCAAGAAAAACTATTAGAATAAGCATATTTAGCAAAGTAATAGGCTAGAAAGTCAACCCACAAAGTAAGTTGTGTTTTAGACACTAACAATGACCAATCTGAAAAAGAAGACAGCAATCCCACCTATAATGGCATGGAAAACATAAAATGCTTAGGAATAAACTTAATAAAGAGGCGTGTTGAAAGTTCAGTTAAATTCTTCCATAATATTGCTGTCTTGACATCTACTTTGCGTAGCTAAGTGGACTTGGGCTAAACACTTAGCCCCTCCTCATGTTCTAGATAAAAGCCCATAGAGTCTCAAAGTAAATGTAAATTCCTGGTATGATTCCCTTAACATACCTTGTAATAACAGTCTCTTCTGCTTCTTAGCTCTTTCCCCTTGTACATCTCTTAAATAAGACCCCCATGAAGTTTGCTAAGATTTGTTCTTTTGGGTTTGAATTGACCAATCCATCTTAGTCCAAGAACCCCAAAGCACTCCACTCATAGAACCTAATAAAGGTATGTGCCTCTGGTCCTGCTGCTTGCTCTTTGCCTGCACCTTGCCTTGACCTCTCCATGCAGTCCATCAAGGCATGCTCTTTAGCTCTTGCAGGACCTGTGAATACTAAACTTCTCTATTTCACTTTCTCCTGTGATCTTTCTTTGAAACACGACCCACAGTCCAAAATTCCAAGGATCTACTTAAAATGTTAATTTCACAAAAGATTACAAGACAAAAGATTTATACACTCAAAACTACAAAACGTTGATGAAGGATATTAAAAAAGACACTGACAAATGAAAAAACACCCAGTGTGCAGGGTTACTTAACTTAATATGTTTTAAATGTCCATACTATCTAAAGCAATCTACAGACTCAATGCAAATGCAAATCTATCTTAATGGTAATTTTTTTTTTTTTAGAAATAGATGTAAAATTTTAAAATTCACTTTGGACCTAAACAATTCCAAATAACAAAAACAATCTTGCAGGGGCGGGAGGAAGATTCAGGAACAACTCATCCTCATTTCAAAACATATTACAAGTCTACAGTAACTAAAACATTATGGTACTTGTTTAAAGACAGACATATAGACTAATGCAACAGAATAGAAAGCACAGAAATAAACCTGCACTTATATGGTCAAATGATCTTTGACAAGGTTGCCAATAATGGGTAAAGGATATTCTCTAGACAAATGGTGTTAGAAAACTAGGTATGCACATGCAACAAAATAAAGTTGGACCCTATGCTACCCTATACACAAAAAGTAAGTGAGATAGGTTAAAGACCTAAACATAAAGCTTGAAACTATAAAACTCATAGAAAAAATTTAGTAGAGAACTTCCATGACAACAGATTTGGCAAAGATTTCTTGAATATTACACCAAAAGCACAGACAACAAAAGCAATAATACATTAGTAGAACTATGTCAATCTTAAAAACTTCCATGAAGTGGGTGCCTGGATGGCTCAGAGCATTAAGCCTCTGCCTTCAGCTCAGGTCATGGTCTCAGGGTCCTGGGATAAAGTCCCATATCAGGCTCTCTGCTCAGCAGGAGCCTGCTTCTTCCTCTCTCTTTGCCTGCCTCTCTGCCTACTTGTGATCATCTCTCTCTGTGTCAAATAAATAAATAAACAATCTTTAAAACAAAACAAAACAAACTTCTGTGAAGCAAAGGAAATAGTAAAAAACTTGAGCAGAGGTGCCTGGGTGGCTCAGTTGGTTGAGCATCCGCCTTTGGGTCATGATCTTGGAGTCCCAGGATCCAGCTCCAAGTTAAGCTCCCTGCTCATTGGGGAGTCTGCTTCTCCCTGGGCCCCTCATCCAGCTAGTGCGCTCTCTTGCTCTCTCTCTCTCTCTCAAATAAATAAATAAAGTCTTTTTTTACAAAATGTGAACAAACTATTGAACGGGAGAAAATGTTTGTAAAACATATCTAAGATTAATGTTCTGAATATATAAGAAACTTCTACAGAGAGATTAGTATTCAGAATATATAAGAAACCCAAAACTCAACAACAAACAGTAAACAAAACAACAATAAAAATCTCATTTTAAAAGGTTAAAGGACTTAAACATTTCTCCAAGTAAGATATATAAATGGCCAAAATCATATGCAAGATGTTCAGCATGACTAAACATCTAGGAAATGCAAATCAAAACCACAATGAGATATCACTTCATACCTGTTAGGTTGGCCACTATCAAAAATTTAAAAAAATATGGAAGAGTTTCCAACTATGTGGAGGAATTTGAACCTCTGTGTACTGTCAGTTGGCATGTAGGATGGTGTAGTCACCATGGAAATAGTATGGAGTTTCCTCCAAAAATTAAAATTACCATAAGATCCACCAACCCAACTTTTCTGAGTACATATTTAAAGGCACTGCAATCAGGATCTTGAGGAAATATTGGCACTCCTATGTTTATCCCATGTTTATTGCAGCATCATTCACAATAGCCTAGAATGGAAACAACTTAAATGTTTATTGATCAACAAATGGATAAAGAAAATGTGGTATATACATGCCATAGTCAACCTTAAAAAAAAAAAGAAGGAAATCCTGTCACGTAATACAACATGGATGAATCTTGACTATGTAATGTTAAGTGAAATGAACCAATCACAATAAGACAAATACTATATGATCTCACTTATTTGAGGTATGTAAAGTCTTCTAACTCTTAGAAAAAGAAAGAATCATGGTTGTTGTGATCTGGGGGCAGAAGGAAAAGAGGAGCTGTTGTTCAATGGGTATGGAGTTTAAGTTTGGCAAGAGATCTGTTGCACAACAAGGCATCTATAGTTAAAATTACATTACCGTACACTTGTAAATGGTTAAGATGGTAAATTTTATGTTACGAGCTTTTTACCAGAACACAATCAAAGAGCACTTTATGTAACCATATGGAAAAATTTCCATAATGCATATTTAAGTAAATGTGACAGTAGAAAGTGCTACCATTTGAATTAAAGATAAGAGAAAGATAATACATTACTTTTATATGTATATATGCATTTTGAAAAATCTCTGGAAGAATAAAAAAATGATTTCCCTAGGTGTTAAATTGCCACCTACTATATTGGTGCTAAAAGATTTTAATGAATGGTGTAAGAATATAACTCTCAAATACTGTGTCTGAGGAAGTGGAAAGAAAATGCAAGGAAAACTTTAGCTGTGGTTTATGTTGGGTAAGGGGAAATATAAATATTTTGATATATGCTATAGAGTTCTTTGTGCATGAAAATAATATTTTTTCTTTTCCAGAGAAGTTGAGAAAAGTAAAAGATCTAGAGATCACAGAGAATGAAGCACTATCAACTATATTACTATAAAATAAAGAAGCATTAAAAGTACAAATCTTGAGTACTTTTATCTCTCTTTTGTTTTTTAAGATTTTATTTATTTGACAGAGAGAGAGTACAAGCAGGGGGAGCAGCAGAAAGAGAGGGAGAAGCAGGTTCCCCGCCAAGCAGGGAGCCCAATGTGGGACTCAATCCCAGGACCCTGGGATCATGAACTGAGTGGAAGGCAGAGGCTTACCCATCTGAGCCACCCAGGCACACCCCCCCTTTTATTTCTTTTAAACTGAGTTCTTTTTTCATTTCACCTTTTAGACACATTTGCTGAATCTATCTATAATGCAGATGGCAGTCAGGACATTTTGAACAAAAGTATATGAAGGGGGACATAGTTATCTTTCTTTTTTGTGTGTGATGCATACCTCAAATATTGCTTTAGATAGAGAATTGAAAGCATCAAAGCCAGTTGGCAAAAATGTCTGATTTCAGTTCTAGACAAAAATGAAAATATCCAGCGGTCATAAATCTATGAATACAATTTATTGAATACATTTTTCAAGTCAATGCAGTGAAACAGACCAAATTGAAATGAGTCTATGTGCATGTCTGTTTTGTTTCATATTATGTGAAAAGGGCCCACCCTGGACTGGGTCCAAATTGGCAGAAGAGCTTTTGAAGTGTGATACAGTTTAATACATCCGTTAGCTGATAATGATTAATGGCTATATTTCAAACTCTTTAAGAAGTTTGAGATTTAGTGTCTCACCACTTCTAGGCAGATTTATCAGAGACCGTTAACAGATATTTCCACAAGGAAAATTACCAATGTTAAAAAGACTCCCTGTTGAAGTTGAATCAAGACATACTAGTGGAATAAGGATCTTTCACATTATCCAGACTCTATGCTTACGGAAAATACTAGTTTACATGAAATATAATCTTATTTAACCTCATGACTCAGGTAATAGAAATTAATGACATAGTCATTAAAATTGTATAACTCAGATTTCTTTTATCTATTAAGGTCATTAAAAAATATTTCTTTTTGAGAGTCACTGTATTTATAAGAAAATTTTACAATAACCTAATCTCCAAAAATATAGTGTATGTGTAGACCAAAATCTCCAAAAGGAAATAAAATCTGTATATTAACGTTACTTCCATAGGATCATTGATGTCATCATATTTCATGTTGCGTACTTTTCCTCAAGTTACTTTTATAGTAGTTGGCAGCTACTAAGTTTTTGTAAAAATACCTTATGAATACACAAAAGATTCATGTGCATTCTACTTGAAATGTTAGGAAATATAAAAGAACTTTGCAAATGCAAGCAATAATTAATCTATGATTTTATATACCCATAGGTAATTGTGTTAGGTTCACCTGAGTGAATTTTTCTACTCACTAGTTATGATCTTAATCAATATTTTAATCTTGGAAGCACTTGCTAAGTACTTTACATTCCACTGATTACAATTATGTTAATTTTTTACTTGAAAATGTACTTAAGATGATAAGGTAAAGTTTTTTTCTAAAGATGTTATAACAAACACAAAGATAGATAAAAGAGAAAGGTCTTAATTCTAATAAAATCCATTACTCAAAACTTAATTAGAAATGATCAAATATTGCCTCAGTCCCTATAATATTAACATCCCCAGTATTTGTGGACCTGTTCAGTTTACTTTTAAAGTAAAACTATTGAAAGACATCAAAATACTTATCAGATATCCTTGTTAATACAATATATTGAGAATATTTCTCTCCCTGTGGTTTACTAAAGACCTGCGCTACTATGATTCCCTTCATTCTTTTCTCATTTTTCTACTTTTTCTTCTTTTACTTCTCAAAGCCTCAACTTTCTCATTTACCCTGGCAACTTTCTCCCTGAGATGTTTCTCTCTCTGTTGTAGCTTTCATTATCTCCTCTGTCGTAGTGAGTTTGAAGCTAATATTTCCTGTGAAGATTGATAATTTTTACCTGTTCAGGAATTTTTCTTTTTTAGAATACTAATATTATTAAAACTCTTAATGACCATCTACTATAAATGTGTATGTATTGAGGCAGTAAATCTGATTTAACAATTAGTGTGCAAAGATGCCATGTTATTTCAGATCTGCCTTCGTAGCATTATTCCTAATTAGGTACAACATTGTGAAGACACCTGCGTTGTTATTACCATGTTCAATACAGGATATTTGCTTTCCTGACAAAGTAGATTTCAAGTAATTTTAGGAAAGAAATAGAATTTGGTTATTGTTGGAATCTTAGTATGGGTGTCTTAAGATTTTAAACTTGCTCTGCGTGTTTGTAATTATCATGCTCTTTTCGAAGAGAACCAAAAAAAAAAAAAAACAGTGAAATAAATTGAAGTTAGAAATAATTTGAAGCCATAGTTCTCAAAGCATAATCGAAATTTCTTACTTTGTTCAAATGTTTGCCTATCCCTATTTGTAACTGAAAATAATGTATTAGTCAAAACATGAACATGCTTAATTTACCCCATGCCTAGAAAGTAAAGTAAAATAAAGTCTTTGATACTTCTTATGCTGAGAGAATCATGAATTTAAAGCTCATAATCTCTAAGGTAAAAGGAAGTGACTATTGTGTTTATTGTGATGTTTGTGATTATTGTGTTTACTTATATGAATATAAAAATGCAATATTAACTTTTGCAAACTAGAGCAGTGATATTGGAAGTATTACATGCTACAGAATGCTGGGTATATAAAAAGAAGAAAGAAGGTTCTAGGAAGGTTCTAAAAAAAAGTTGTATGTTAGTTATTAAAAATAAAACAACCTTCCACTTTATTTATTTATAAATGCAAAAAGTATAAGAATTTAAAGAAAAGTACTACTTTTTGACAGTTATGAGTAAAAAATAGCAAATTGCAAAATAACATGTTAAAGGGAAAATAATGTTTGTTATTTGGTGTATATGTGTGTGAGAGAGATTGATAGGTAACTGGTAAGTGTGAGAAATACCTAACACCAACGATTCATTATTTTTCTATGGTTACCACAGAAAGAAAGGAAAGAAAATTGACTTGCACCTGTAACTTAAAAATTCAAATAAAACATTAGATAAAGCTCAGAGGTCTTAGGTTGGCAATTAATTTTCATGTTCATTCATACCAAATCTTCTACCATTTTAAAATTCATCTATTACATAGTATTCTAGTTCCCTTTCTACATTTCAGGTTAAGGTGCTAATGAGCTATGAAATGAATAGTTAGTACCAGTGAGAAATAAAGCTCATGAAATATTCTAAACTGGAATAATCAGCTATAAAAGTTACTGATATTTTACATATGAAGAGGCAGAATAACCCAATGTTAAGAATACAAACTTTAGAAATAGAATAAACGGGGTTCAAATCTTGGCATTAAAACTATCTATTATACACATAGATATTAATATTTACATTTAATAATCCTTTGGTAACTTTTCCTTCTGCATTTTACAGAAGAAAAGTGCAGAAAGAGATACTAATATAGGTTTCTTTGTAATCAAATGGAATAATCTATGCAATGTTCCTAGCATAGGTCTAGTATATAGTAAGTATTCAAGAAAAGGAAACTCTTTTTATTAGATGTGCACATTATTGTTACTTTCATAGTTCAGAATCACTAAGCTTTTTATAATACAGTATTGTTTTACCACTATATAAAATCTCAATACATTTTGTCTTTCCAGTGTTTTCTTTATCTTATTTTTATTGTCTTTTATCTGGAAGTACTTTATTGAGGAAGAAGAATCAATAGTGGAGGGAGGAGGCATCATATTACCAAAATAATTTACTTTCCATTGGATATTTTGATCTAGTGGATATTACAGTGTTATTAATCCTTATAGAACTTCATAACACTCCAACACTGATAGCCTCAGCTTAGATTCATAAAGTTTGTCATTAAATTTGAAATTTGCATTATTAAATCAGATCAATGAAGACTATCACCTCACAATAGCTCTATATAGATTTCTTTTTAAGTCTACTGTTTAAGGGAAGCAATTCGGGGAACATCAAAATCGTTACTTTTAATGTTCCAGTTGGCTTTGTCTTTCTTTTCACACTCAGGTAAAAATGTTTCTGTATTCATCTACCATGTGATATAAAAAAAAAAAAATCAGTGTAAGAACACAAACACTTTGCTATTGACCAGAAAAAGAAGGAGAGGGGGAAAATAGTATATGTAAACTTACTCATCTTTAGTAAAAAGTTATACTTAAAAAGTATATACTAGAGACAATTAGTTATTGTCATTGTTTTAAGACTGAATGTTGTATGTTAATTATTTTTAGATTGGTATCATTTGTCTCAGAGTTGTAACTGAATTTTATTTTATTTTTATTATTATTTTTATTTATTTTGTAACTGGAATTTAAACACAATTATAATAAAAATTTAATCATGAACTGAATATATAATTTCCTCAAATTTAAATAAAAAGTCCCTACTACTGCGAATTTTCTAGAAGAAAAATTAAGGTCCAAAGGAAATAGTGTCCAAACAACATCTTCTAAACCTTGTATATTAAAGTTACAAAAAACAATGGCTGGAATTTATCCTTCTCACATCTTACTGTTTGTTCAGTCTTAGTTTTAGAAGTCTCTTGATGACTCTAAAATAGGTCTAGTCCATAAAATAAATAAATAGACTTTAAGGGGGAAAAGAGTAGGATAAACATAACCAAATAAGTTCTTAAAAATTAATCCAAATATATTGGTAGTTATGATAAGTCGAAATGACATATATACTTCAAAGAAAATGTCACACTGGGTGAAATATGAAATCTAGCTTGATACTGCTTATAAGAAAAAAAATGCAAATGCAAATAAACAGGAGTGAAGTGAAAGAGTGGGAAAAATATTGAGTAAATTATAATAGAAAGAAGGCTGGAATAATTACACTAATTTCAGAAAAAAAAGTCATAAAACATTACAAAGATAAAGAACGTAGCTCCCTAATAATAATAGCTTACTTTGTAAGAAGATGTGGGGATTCCTATGATGTATTCTCTCAATAACTCATTTTATGCACACAAAAACAGACCCCAAAACTGTGAGGCAGGGTAGGAGCTGCAATGTCTTCTAGCCTCGGCATTCTTCTTGCACATACTATTGATCAAAGAATTACAAAGATTCCTCAGATTCAAGGAGATGGAGGAAATATCAATATTGCATTATAAGTTCATTATAAGTTCATGTAGGGGTGTGTGTGTGTGTGTGTGTGTGTGTGTGTGTGTGTATAAGTGCAGTTGGTTGGTTGATAGCAAGAAACAAAATTTAAAAAGTTAATAAAACTGCATATGTTTAGATATTAAGTAAAATAATTCCAAATACAACTTTACAGATTAAAGAAGTAATCATTCTGAATGTAAGAAAATGTATAGACTGGATTGATAATAAAATATTTGTCTTCATACAGCCACTGCAATAACCAACATCCCCAGACATACATATTTTCATACCACTCTCATTCAAAATCTTTAGTGGTTCCCATGCCTAGAAAAAATAGAACACTTATTTCTCATCAAGACTCATAATTTTGACTTCATTTAAAAAAAAAAATATGGTTTCTTTCCTACTCCTCTTTTCTTTTTTTTTTTTTTTTAAAGATTTTATTTATTTATTTGACAGACAGAGATCACAAGTAGGCAGAGAGGCAGGCAGAGAGAGAGGAGGAAGTAGGCTCCCTGCTGAGCAGAGAGCCAGGATGCAGGCTGGATCCCAGGACCCTGAGATCATGACCTGAGCCTAAGGCAGAGGCTTAATCAACTGAGCCACCCAGGCACCCCCTACTCCTGTTTTCTATGTTTATCTTATTTTTACAGACTTTACAGAGACCCACAATCACAAGCCAAACTTTCTTGTCTTTTTATTATTAAGCACACATTTCTCTCTATGGAATGTTACCCTCCAGCACATTCATCTACTAAATTCTAAGTATCTTATAACATTTATTTCAAGTTCTACATCCTCAGTGAAATATTCTATGTGTTCCTCCGACCCCCAGGTAAAATTATTTTCCTGTTTCTTTTACATGATCAAGAATACATATTTTAAAAAACTTGTAATAGCATATTTCACTTGCTAGTTTTATTGTGTTTATCTTTGATGTCAATGTTTCAAGATCAGAGTACGTACCATTCAAGTGATATTTTCCATAACATACAGCATCTATTGGAAGTCCAGGTACATAAGACAGATCAATCAATATTTGTTAAAGTTATTTCACCCTTATCCGCAGTATATATTCTCTATACTTAGAAATAAATGTTTTTATAAGGTACACTTCTAACTTCCCCAATACCAGAATCTATATACATTTCTTTAGCTTAAATTTTTATTTTTCTTCTCTGCTCCCATTTTCATTCATTATAAAACAATTTGAAAAACAGCATATTCATTCTTTGTCTTTCCATCACATCAATCACAAAAAATCTGGTGTAACACCATAAGAGGAATGAACAACATGCTCTCACCTAAGTGTGTATAACCTGATTACTAAGTAAGAGAAATATACAGTCAGTCCTTTAGGGTCAATAACTGTTTCTGATATATGAAACATACGAGAATATTAAAACTGAAAGTCATCCAGATAACCAGCTTAAATTGTCATCTAAATGACCCACACTTGCGTACATTTTCAAACTCTTTACCTGTTCCTGCCAGATTACTTCCTCCAAAGTCCTATAAAACGACATAGAATAAATGACAAAGATTGTTCAACAAAGCACAAGTTCCAGCTATATTTTTTGCAAAATGGTTTATGATATTCAAATTACTCTAGGAAGGAAAGCTCTGTTTAGTCCTACCCAACTCTCTCACAGTATTTTGCTCTTTGCCTAGTTCAGTCTTTCTTTCTCAGCAGGCTGAAAAGATTGTGCATTGTTTAGTAGGGGGTGTTAATTTCAGAAGTTTTCAGTAGATTTACCGCAGTAACTGGGAAAAATAAATCCTTTTTTTTTTTTTTTTTTTTTTTTTTTTTAGGCACGCAGAGCTCTAATCCCAGAGCTCTGTGGTGGTGGGAAGCATCAGAGGGTGGTGGAGTAGCCTGATGGACTTTAGCGTCAAGTATCTTTCCAAACAAATGCAGAGAACAATTATTCCCTCAGGTTATAAACTCTTTATTTTTTCACCTTCATTGATTCACCATTAGTTGCAAAAATCAAAAGCAGAATCTTTGCTGTCTGTTTTTGTAGCTATGCATCCTGTTTCCATTATGCTGTTTTAAGTTATTTTCTAGAGAACTGTTTATCTTTTAGAATGTGCAAAAAAATTTAGCTTAATACCCCATGTTGACAATGAACCACCTTAGTACATTTATATTTTCTCTGCTGAATTTGATAGATTCTATTATTATTATTATCATTATTATTATTCACAATGTAAAAGAATACATTGCACAAATAATAGCCATAGATATTTTTAATATCATTTAGGAACTATTAAATGGGTCATAGGGAAGAATGTGGTGACTGCATCTACAACTCAGATGACAGAAATCTTCCATAGTCTTGTGACTAACTTTTGGTTGAAGCAACTATTAATTTATCAATAAGTATATAAATGTAAATTGTGTATATAAGTTGAAATATATAAGTTGAAAGGATAATCTAAATTTTTTTCACTAACTCCCCATTCTAAACAATTTAGACATATGAATTTATTAATAAATATTAGAATGTAGATGTTATCACCAATTCACCATCATTATCTGCTCATGAGGAAATGGAACTACAGAATTGTTAAATAATTTGCCCCAAATCATACACGTTAATCAGTGGTAGCACTTGATACGTAAACGCAGTCTGTCTGCAGAGTTTGTGTTCTGACCACTACCTTCTCAGTGCATCCTTTGTCTCTCCTTCTCATGCTGCCAGGTAGCTACATAGTTGGGTGAACCTTTTTCTGTCCTTCTGAGTGATACCTCCATATAAAAAAAAAAGCATAAAATGATTGGTATCACTGACTTGTAGGTGGGAATTCTGTAAGTTGACTACATGGAACAAAAAAAAATCCTGTTAGAGTAGGAATCTCTTATATCTTTAAATGTATATACTTTTGTGAAGACTGAAATTTTACAGACTGAAATATGATAGAAAACCAATTTATTTATTTTCCCATAAAAAATCAAGCATTTGTGGTAGATAGTAATGTATATATCATAAAATATTTTTAGAGTACTTGAATCTGATATTGGATCTATTTTTCTTTTATCTACTTTGAAATGATATTCTGCTATTATTTACAATTACTGTAAGATATAGTCATATATATTTTTGTGTCATATACTTGTTTGACAATGTTTTTACTGAAATAGATTTCCTTCCACAGGTTCTTAACTAATGATACACTATCAGGAGGCGCAAGGAGTGGAAATGATAAGCTCAACAATTAGGGTTAATCCTCATTGATTGCTTTTTTTTTTTAATTGTCAGGGAGAATTTAGGGAATCACTGTGCAGCAGGAAGCTCGCCTCTTCATTGCCGAGAAACAGTCATTTGTTATTATTTCAAGGCATTGCCACCTGGAGTAGAAAACGCCTTTCTATGCCAAGGTGCCAAATTAGACAGATCATATCACTTCAAGTCCAAACATCTGCTGAGACAAGGTTGAGTATGCTGTGAAGTCCTATTGGCTGCATTTTTAAGAACATGTGTTTCAAAATTTCATGTGCCAATTAGTCCATAAAATATTTATTGACTCTCTAATATATTCAGAACACTGCAATAGTCACTGAGGGCAAACAAAAGGTAATAATAGATAGTTTATGATTTACCTCCAAAGATTTATTTATAATCTAAGGCTAGAAATAGTTCCAAACATAGAACAGATGTGACCTTGTCCCTAAGGAACTTAAACGACAGGCGCTTCTGAACCAGATTCAAAGACATTCCCCCCAATGCAGTGCTTCCTTCTGCTGTATATTGTCATTTAAATACTGCTTGAATAAAACCAATAATACCTATATCAGTCTGTCAGCCTAACATGTGACTATGTTATTTTGAGGGGCAGGTCTAAATATTAAGAAGTCTTTACACCATTTGTCCTTGGTCCATCCATAACAAAAAAAGGAGAGAGAACATCTTTGCAGACATCTGACGATCCCTCCTCCCTAAAAATATGTCATTTAGCTATTCTCTAAGCCCAGCACTCTAATTCCTTCAAGCAACTTCTGAGGTAACTTTTCAGTACAACTTTCTTTTTATTTAACTCTCTTCAAGACTTTATCCAACATGCGCCATTTTATTTTCAAGCAATTACCTCTCTGGCATTCTCCAATTGAGTAAGGCAAAATGCTAGATTCATGAGTCAACTAGGATCCACTTTGAGTTATTTTCCATGAGATGTATTTTCTGGATGAGGATAATTTCTATAAAAAAATCTGGAGACACATACAAAGGTTTTGCTCAATTCTCACAAATGAAAATGAGAACCAATGAGACTTAAAATAATTTGAAACCAAATAACCCTTAACCTGTAACACTAAAGGGATGGAGCAGGATTGGGCTCGAAAGAAGGTCGAACAAGATGATCAAATTTTTGATGGTTCTGGCAATAGCACTTGCACCTTGAGGTGCTGCTTTAAAGGAAGGCCACAGTCTAGCAGGTGCTGGGGTAGATGCAGTGAAGTTATAACTAATATAATTCAGCTAATGTAATTCAGGCTACCTACTGCACCTTGTCTCATAGTAAGCCAGAGTATAGTACAATAGGATGACCACCACATGCTGACTGTGGGAACAGCCTCAAAGAATTAGACAGTTTGCCTGGATAGAATAGGAGATTTTACTTGTTTATTTTAGGTTTGAGAGGTACAAACAACTCTGGGTGTCATGACAAGTCATTGTCCCGATGACCAAGGGCTTTCTGAAGCAATCTGTCATTGCCCTGTGTTTACATTGTATGCCAATTATATATCTATAGCCTAGATCTCTAAATTCAGCTTTTCTTTGTTGAAATGTTTAACATCTGTTAATGTGATTTTCACAGACCTATAAATTCAACAGATTTTCAAGTGTTTTATTTTTATCTTATTGATTCCATAGCCTTTTCCTTTAATATTTAAATGTTATATTTTAAGTTCTAAGAGTGTAAAATACATTTTCTAAAATCACTAATTCATCACCAAGTCCTAATTTCAAGTGATCATTTTGGTAAGTTTTGTAACATAACTTTACACTTTTAAAAAGAATATTTTGTTGTTGTAAAATTTCATTGAGTTTATTGCTTAATAATAAAAGTTATTGCTTAAGAATAAGAGACAAAACCTCATAATATAGAAAACAAATATAGAATCCAAACCTGGAAGTCTAATTCTATTCTTTTTATTCTCTCTGAATAGGTTTTCTTCTTGACAAAAAAGACTGACAAGTCTGTTTAATCTTTTATATTGGCCACAGTGATAACTTCTTACTAAATATTTCATTCTGTTGTACTGATAAAGAACATAAGACATTATGCAAATTTGGCACAAATGTGATTCAGGAGAGCAGCTCCTAAAAAATAAAACACTTGAGAGTCTGGAACCTAACACATAGTAGTGGTCCCTAAAAGGCAAACCAGACAACTCCTGTATTCAGTGATGTTACTGTGGCTTCTATAATGATATTCTGCTCTTATCCTTATAGGAATCTCTGTGTCCCAGCTCCTGGGTGATCTTAAAGCTATATGGCAAATCTTTCACAAATCTGTCCTAAGGGCATCACTTCATCTATAGCTGTTTAATAAATAAAAATTCTCTTAGTCTCAGAAAATCAAATTAAAGTTAACTCTTAAATGTTTATCAACCACTCTCACAACAGGTCTCACAGATCATATTTATATTATAGTGACAGACTTAATTGGGAAAAAACAATCTTGCTGTCTGAGTGATTTTCACCAAAGCTACAGTCTTTGAAATAAGTGATAACCATAAGAACATCATGTCTATCCAGAGACCCAACCACTACTTGATGAGTCTTTGTCATCTGGAGCGAGCAAACGTTAATGATTTGAGTGTCTTAAAAGTTAAAAATTATATTTCATATCTCCTTTAGTAGATTGTGATTGTTGTCTTTGAATAATTCATATGTAGAACCTTTTACTGGTTCTCTTTTCTGAAGAAAAAATTACATAAGAGATCATTCACTATATTTAAGGTGAGATCACTCCCTGGAGCAATATCCTCCTACCTGGAAAAACAAGCTAATAAAATTTTTCCTTAGAGATATTGGGATAGGGAGAGAAAAATTTTTAATTTGGTCAGTTTTTCTCATGAAATTAGAAAATCTTAGGATAAGGAATACAAAAATTTGAAGATAGGAATGTAATAGAAGAACTTGTATCACACACAGAAAAAAAAAAAATTAAGAATATTTTGAAAATAAACCATGATCCAAATGAGAAAAATAAAAGGATGGCATGTTAAAATTTAAAATAAATGAAAGTAGATGGAATAAATGTGATATTTACTAAAGTTGAAATGGATTTATAGAGGGAATGTCCATGGAAGATGATTATACTTATTCACAGAAATGTTCAAAATTGTGGGTAAGAAAAACCTTCAGTCCTTCAAAGATCCATTCATACACAGTTGATAGACACACACACACACACACACACACACACACACACACACACACATCGGTTAAAGGTAAAATTTAGTTAATTTAATAAGGGAATATGTCTTTGATATTCAAAAACCTTGGACTTCAAGGCACTAAATATATTGTCAGCTTCTCCAATGAATCAAAGATTTCTTCGCAGAGAATTGGCTGTGTAATCAGAGAGAGCTGGGTTCAAATTCAAGCTCAGCTTCTTACTAAGAGTGCAATTTGACCTATTGGGAATCTTACCTGCAAAATGGGGAAAAAATAGAGACAGTAATATAATTGACAGAGTTCTTTTTTTTCCAAAGTGCACTATTTGGTACAGAAGTAGATATCTATAAAGTGATAATCATTAAGTGACCATGAACCTTACAGTGTTGTACACATTTCAACATGTTCTTCTGGCTATCAGCTTTGTCTCTTATGTATAAAAATGATAGAATTATATTGTATACATATTCAGCATTATTTCTGTGTATTTCTACTTAATATGTACAAATATAATATATTTTTCCACAACAGGCAAATGCTGAAGTAGTCATTCATAGTGAAAATACTGGAGCAGCATTTAAAAATTTATTAACTCCCATCATTAATAGCTTTCCACAAAATGCCTTTCCCAGTCTTGATTTCTTGTGATGGATAAAGTTGATTTTAATAATAAAAAAATATATATACATTATATGACCAGTATTTTTCTTCTAGTGACTGGGTTGAATGAAATTAGCAACCTAAAGACTGAGTAAACCAAATCGACTAGAATCAGTGTTTGGTCTTTCATGAATATTGGGCTCAGTAAATCTTGTCTATTGTAATCTTAAAGAAGCATGTGTGTATAAACAATACAACAACAGATATCCATTTCAATGTATCTTGGATTTATTATACATTTTAATAAAGGTTACCAATTTCAATCCCCTAAATTGTAGCTTAACTCCAAAACTGTGGTTGATTTCATCTATAAACAGGTAAAGAGGACTAGGACCTCATTATGTGAAGTACTAATTACGTGGTTTAGATTGAGTAAATACTCAGTGAAATTTTTATGAATCCAGATGCTAAGAAATTAATGAGCTTGTGTTTATAACACTCTGTTCTAGGAACTGGGTTTGTGTAAAAAAATCAAGGATCAATTCAAAAAGAAATGGATATAGTCAGAAAATGAGAATGGAAAAGGTAGAAGATAACAGAGGATTGCATGCTGATGATGCTAAAGGACAGGGAGGCCTGGCTTCCCTGAAAAATAAATGGAGACAGAACCTGACCCACCACTCTTCTAAATGGGACCAGAGAGTGGGAAAATATTTTAGTTATTTCTGGGTCAGGGAGAAGAGCTAGAGCTAAGCTATATCTAAGAGAAGGAAAACACAGAGGTCTGAGAAAAAACAAAAGCAATTTCCGGGAAGGGGGGGAATCAGATACAAAAAAGAAATGGAAGCCTCCTTGTAAAATTACAGGTAGGCAGTCAGTAAGAAATATTTTGGAACCACTGCCTAAAGATTAGGATAGCATTTATTTCATTAACACCTGGTTCAGTCTGAGGATAAGAGGAGAGCATAGGCTAATTCAAGCACAAGCACGAGAGTTTCAATATGACCATGAGAGAGTGGGTATTGCAGGTTATTATCTATGAAGTAAAGGTGTCCATGTCATGCAATATTGTGAAACTCGATTACAAGGGAATTCTCAAAGAAAATGAGACCCACTGGTTCTGGATAGGAAAACCATATATGAATGAAGTTCAAGGAGATGCATCAAGCATTTCATTCTAGGTGACAGTACCCAACCCTGGGTGAGGTAGGATGACAAATGCTTGCCTCCACACAAGAATTTGACTTTGTATAACTCTCTATAAGGGACCCTACAAGACAGAATCAAAACCAGATGTTGGAAGATAAAATGTCCTGTCCTAAAAGCTAAGGGAAGGGAAAAAAAATACCAGCTCTCTGAAACTTCAAATAGTGGTAGCCTGAGACAACATTGGATTAGAAAAGGAGCCAACACCCAAAGCAGCTTAATTTTTTTTTAAACTTGTCTAAACTTGTCTGAAAGGAGAAAGGAAACAAGAAAAATGAAATAACCTGCTAAAGAATAACAAACAGCAAAAAAAAAAAAAAAAAAAATTCCCTGTCATTAAAGAAACACTAGTCCCTCAAGTGCTAGAATAATCAAATTTCTGGAAAAGCAGGAGTAGGGTGGTGGGGAGGCAGGCCCACACCGTGGAGGTATTGCTTAGATACCAGGTTTCATAAGCATCAAAGCTCAAAGCAGCTTCAGGTCAGGTCAGAAACCTGCCAGAAATGAATCTCCACCTGAAATAAATTTAGGGCCAAAAATAACGACAACAAAAATCCTTCCACTGGATGTGCGTGTTTTAAAGTGAAAAGATACAAGCCTTGTCTTTTTTGTGGTACAGTGTTATAATTCCAGATTTTACTGAAAACTGGAAAATTCATAAGAATTAGCAAAAAGGGAGGGCAGGGGGATGTGAATTAATACATTTAATTTAATGGGTGTCTGCTTTAATTGAGGGCGCGTGTTATCAGAAATTCATGGTTGTGTCATCATTTAGGAAGAAAAGGCTCACAAACAGAGTGAGGTGGATACTAAAAGAGGCAAGCTTCCAGAAAGCTTGTCTGTGTCTGCACAATTATCTAGTTAGGTGTTTATTCAATTTTATACTTTCAGGAAGACCCACCCGGACCCTTTCTGAGAAGGCTGTATGTGAAGGGATTCACTTCTTACCTCCTCCACTTCTATATGGTATACGTCGTGTCATCCCAAATTCTTACTCAGAGATTTCTCCCAATTAAGTTTAAGTGTATAAGAAGTAGACTCGGGAATGCTAGTTCCGATTGGTTGGCATCCTGGCGAGACTGACAGCATTGACTTATTCACTAAATATTTGCTGATGTGTCTTAACTGCTTATTTATTCAGTAAATGAGCATTGAATGGCTCCTTTTCACTGGTTCCACCTGGGCATTCATGATCCGGTTGTGAGCAAGACAGTATTCAACTTTATAAAGCACACATTGGAGTATGTGAGACAATTTTGTTCCATTTCTTGTGAGCAGCTGAGAAAGGACAGGGGACAAAATCCGAGTAGAACACCAAATTGAGAGGACAGGCTACTGACAGATTGGTCATATAAATATTGAAAATCAATAAAATTGGGTCACATGACAGTGATTCCAATGCTAAAAACTTCGAGGAATGAGGGCGAGTGCTCCAAGGGTTGAGATGCCTACAGCAAAGAGAGGTGGAGGTAATAGAGTCTGATGGCACGATATTCAGAATCAATGCTTTTATAGTGAAGGAACAGAGATTAATTGAAAAGCAGCATCGGAAAGCAAGGGGGCATCATGCTCCAAGTCCATGCCTAGTGGTTTCAAAGCTGGGGAAAGAAAACAAACATCTCTTGAAAGAGCTGCAAGAGAAGTAGAAAAGTATCAGATTTAACTTAAAGGAAGAAAACTAAGGAGACATTAAAGAGGTTAAGAACGGAGAAATGTTTGCTGACTATGTATTCCAGAGGGCAAATTGGAAGTGTTTTAGAAAATAGGAAGGAGAGGCACCTTGGAGGCTCAGGTCCTTAAGCTTCAGGGTCTTGATTTCCACTCAGCTCAGGGTGGTGAGGCCAAGCCTCATGTTGGACTCCCTGCTTAGTAGGGAGTCTGCTTGAGTTTCCCTCCCTCTCTTCTCCTCCTTTTCTCCCCCACTGCTCACTCTCTCTCAAATAGTTAAATAAATAAATAAGAAGGAAAATGGGAAGGAGTTTAAACAAATAAATAAGAAAGAAAATGGGAAGGAGTTTCTTAGCATTCTTATTCCTAACATTGAGTGTCACATCACATCGAATCTGAAGATTCAAGTGTGTGGGATAAGAAATGACCTAGGAAACCCCAGTATCTTGTGGCGATCAACATAACCAAGAAAGGCATAATTGGGTCAGTCCCGATCATCTTGATGCATTCAGAGATTGTTGCATTGTGAGTGTTAGGAGAAAGGGGCAATGTGGCACAGGTGCTTCAAAGAACACCTGGTTTTTTTCCTCACCTTGCCAAAAGAAGCCAGGAGTTCAGTGTCTGACCATACGGACACTCTCTTAAAGTCTTTCCATTTAATCCTTAGTGCAACCAATTGTAAAACTTTGTTAAATTGCACCTGATATGTAAAGGAAAATAGAGTACATTTTTGGCTTAAGGTGCAGTGTGGTCCTAGAGTTAAGTACTGGTTTGATGTTGGTGTTCTTGTTGTTGTTGGATGCATTTCAGAGTCTTCCTCAGCAAAAGATGAGCCCTCCATCACTTTTTCCAAAAGAAGATACAAAGGAGTAGTAACTGACATATTGGAAGAATTCTTGAAAATGAGGAAACTACAACCACCATCTCCTTCCTAAAGAAAAGCAACCTCCAGCTTAGAAATAAAGTCCAGTGGGATTGAAAGACAAAATCAGAATGAGAATCCTTAAAGAAAATCTTAAGAGAAAAAAAAATCTAAAGAGAATCCTTATTTTCCCTTTACTCATATTCTTGCCTCAGTCAGTAAAATAGGAGCTTGTACATTCTTACCAGTAATGTGGAAAATTGTTTTCCTATCTATCTGGCTCTCTCTCCCTCCTCTCCAAAGGAGTAGTTTCTCTTCTTGCTGATATGTGAAGAAAGGGTCTTGCATATTCATGGCCTTTGACATTTCCTGGCACCTGACTGCCCATTTGCTGCATGCTTTTAGATATTAGAAGATCTTAGACCTAAGATATGTTAAGCAATACATATAACATTTGACATCTTACCTAGTTATCCACCTCTTAGTTGCTTTAAGTATTGTGAGAGAAGGCTAATGAGTTGGCTTCTTACCCACCCCACATCTCAATTCAAGTATCATACTCACTGTTTTATATAAGAGAATCAGAAATAGTAGATTGTAGAACTTAAAAATTGAATATTTTTATTTCAAAAATCTATTGTTTCCTTCACTATGTTGTACTTTTAACGGTGCAAATAAATCTCTCACATAGTTATTTATTGGTTTAAGTGACTGTCAACATTCTTCAGGGTGTTATCAGTGAATCATTTCAAGAGTCGTGCAAATATGGAAGTTGAGAGACAAACTATTAAGTTTCTCACTATTGTGTATCCTGGCTTCCATTCCCATCAAAAAGCAATTTGTTCTGAAGATATTTAAGTAATTGTTCTAGTGACCACTTTTCTGTACTCTCAGTTACTCTCATGAGATAAGATCTGATAATACAAATTACTTGAAAGACTTTTAGTTGTACCCCTGCCAGGATTCATTTCTCTCTGTATGAAGTAGGAAAGAATTTTATTTGCATCTTATTCATTAAAGAAGACTCTGTAACCAAACTGGATTCAAATCTTAGATTGTGCAAGAGTTAGTTTGATAATTGTGGGCAAGTTAGTTTATCTCTGAAGCTCTCAGTTTTTTAATTTAAAAAAAGAGAGAGAATAATGATATTCTCTATCAGAAGATTATTGTGAGGAGTGAATGAGTTGAAAATATGTAAAATGTATAGAAGATCTCTTGACATACAAAAAACACTAAGGAAAGATATGGGTTTGAACTATGTGGATCCAGTTATTGTAGTTTTTGGGTAAATATAATACTGTAAATACATTTTCCTTATGATTTTCTTAATAAAACTGTCTTTTCTCTAGCTTACCTAATTGTAAGGACACAGTATATAACGCATATAACATACAGAATTTGAGTTAATAGATTGCTTATGTTTCAGTAAGTGTTCTAGTCAAAAGTAGGCTATAAGTAGTTACATTTTTGGGGATGTCAAAATCATAAGGGGGCTCTCAACTGTGTGGGGATCAGTGCTCCTAACTCTTGCACTATTCAAATTTCTTTAGATATCTACATGTTGTATATCTCCTACTGGTTTACACAGGATCTTTGCTATAGTCATCCTTCCAAATTTGGATTTTTTTGAAAGTCTCATTATCTATCAAAACTCTACTCTAGGGGTGCCTGGGTGGCTCAGTGGGCCAAAGCCTCTGCCTTCAGCTCAGGTCATGATCCCAGGGTCCTGGGATCAAGCCCCACATAGGGTTCTCTCAGCAGGGGGCCTGCTTCCTCCTCTCCCTCTGCCTGCCTCTCTGCCTACTTGTGATATCTGTCGGTCAAATAAATAAATAAAATCTTTAAAAAAAAGAATCTACTCTATTAAATTCTCTCCTTGTCCCTGATCTTTTCTTTGGTTCCAAAATCATCACTGGTCAGTGAACACATGTTGAATGAACAAATACTTATTTTGCTTGTCTTATTAGCATTGTGTAGCCTACATTGAAAACAGCAATTAGCTTGATTCACAGTGTTACAATGAATCTAACTAAACCAATTTTCTTCATTGCAATTATGGGTCCCAGAGTACACAGGACACTCCTAAGGCATTTCACATATTCTGAAGAATAAACAGCATTCACTTTTTCTTTGCTGATCTAGTAGTGATATACAATTATGAGTGAGAAAGAAAAACAAAGCCAAATAAAAACTAAAGCAAAACTTGTCTGGAATGGTCATTGTGTAAGCCCAGAAGAATTGCCTTTAGTTTCATTATTTACTACATTTACAGTAATAGAATAAAATATTAAGACTACATGCTTAAGTACCAATATACCACTTAGTTTTAATATAACTAGGATTATATTTATAATGCATACATCGTATCTTTTCCTAGGAAATCCCACCAACATTCTAAAGAAGAATTTTTGAAAATCTTTGAGAAAACATCGAGTGAAAGAACTCTGAATGTGTAAAATTAATAATGTTAAATTCACTGAGGGCTGTTGGTTAAGTTGGAGTGCTTTTGAAGTCTACATAACAGGTGTAACAACCAAGAGCTAATTCAGCCATCTGGGGGCTTATCTGGACGTTTCTTGTAGTTCTTGAATTCAGTGAAGTTGATCTTTCTCCGTTTGGACTCACAATGACACTGATTGCCAAACCCCACCACCATCCAAAAATTCAGAGACAGAAGAGCCATTCAGCAACCATAACACAAGTCAGAGAAAGACCACAAAACGTCAAAAGTTGAGCAGCAGAGAGAAGACAGTGTCATAAAAAGATTGTGGTCATTCTGTAGAAGCAGCATTAGAAAACAAAACAAAAAACTTTTTAGAAATATCACTGATGAAGAGAATTTACATCATTCCCAAAACTTGATGTAAAAGCCCAAAGACAAGGCGGTAACCCTGATACAGCAATTCTGGGTATACCAGGCAGGGAACTTGGAAAAAAAAAAAAAAGGAAGTGGCTAGGACCATGATAATAAAGCATTCAGTGTAAGGAATGTTTATATATTTCAATTCTTTATGCTATGGCTACCATCAAATTAAAAATTGAGAGCTGTAAATACATGTAGTTTTATAAGTGTAAGACATCCATTAACAATGCAAATTCTTTGTTTTATAATGTTCTACAACTAATACTTTTTTGCTTTTTTTTTTTTTTTTTTTAGATTTTATTTATTTATTTGACACAGAGAGACACAGATAGAGAGGGAAAACAAGCAGTGGGAGCAGGAGAGGGAGAAGCAGGCTTCCTGCTGAGCAGGGAGCCTGATGAAGGGTTTGATCCTAGGACCCTGGCATCATGATCTGAGTCGAAGGCAGCTGCCAGCAACTGAGCCATCCAGGTGCCCCTACAAGTATCACTTTTAAAGACTTCAACAACTATAAAGGAGCTGACATTTTTATAATTTCCAAATAAATACTAACTTTTATTTTATTTGTTCAAGAAACAAACACTTTGCATTTAGTTTCTAATTTCTTTCTCTGTTATTCAAAACATGCAAAATAGTTATTCATTTGAGAGAGAGAGCGAGAGAGAGAGAGCAGGAGCAGGGAAGAGAGGGAGAAGCAGGCTCCCCACTGAGCAGGAAGCTGGACATGAGACTCGATCCCAGGACCCTGGGATCATTACCTGAGCTGAAGGCAGATGCTTAACCAACTGAGCCACCCAGGTGCCCATATAATTTCTATTAATAGGAATTAATTAGCACTCTACATATACTTTAGCTATTTAATAGCCTACTGGATATTTACTCTTTTATACCTTTAGTATACCAAGGTATACTCCAGGAGATATGGTTGAGGAAAAAAGATCCACAGAAAGAAGAATTCATTTTATATACTCAATATATGATTTTGTAAATCTTGTAGTGTATAAAAAACACTCTTATGAGTGTGTGCTCTGTTATACATAATTATAAATATTTTCCTGAACTAAGAAATCCTTTTATAACCAGATTTTTTTCTCTGCAAGTTAAATATTCTTCAGTCATAAAATACATCACTTACTTTTATTATTTACTAGAGTGGATTAAAATATTCAACTCAATTTTTGTTTCTCAGATTGTGCCATGATCTCATCATAGAAAAAGTATACTTCCCTATGCCTTGGCTTTGGGCTTGGCCATATCACCTGTTATGACCAATAGTATGTTATTGGGCATGATATGAATAGAGGTTAGAACTGAGACTGTGTCGTGAAGGTTGACTCTAGGAGTTCTGTATATGTACCGCAGAAGCAGAGAGAGATTTAGCAAGAATGAAGTATGGCCCCTACCTTACCCTTCTTCCCCCCTAAAAAAAAAAAAAAAAAAAAAAAAAAAGTAGAGAAACTTTTGTTAAGTTTCCAGATAGTTCCTGTGGTTACAGTCAGCAACCAACACAGCAGACCAAACTATATGGATTTATTTTGAATAAATTCATAATCTGTCAAGATCACACTCAATCTCACTCACTTCAGAAGCAATTTGAGTCTTCTACTACTCTCATATTACATATCCCTGCTTCTAACTAGTAGATTCTTTTTAAATGATAGGGTTTTTTTATTTTTTATTTTTTATTTGACAGAGACAGAGTTCAAAAGTAGGCAGAGAGGCAGGCAGAGAGAGAGAGGGGGAGAGCAGGGTCCCTGCTGAGTAGAGAGCCCGTTGCGGGGCTCAATTCCAGGACCCTGAGATCATGACCTGAGCCACAGGCAGAGGCTTAACCCACTAAGCCACCTAGGCGCCCCTTAAATGATAGTTTTATAATTATTATAAAATTGTTAGAAACAGAACCTGAGTTATTTTATTTCTGCCATTTTAAGGAACAACTTAGAGCATATATTTGTATTAAAAAAAGAAAGTGAAAAGAACAAATTTTTTTTTAAAGATTTTATTTATTTATTTGACAGACAGAGATCACAAGTAGGCAGAGAGAGAGGAGGAAGCAGGCTCCCCGCTGAGCAGAGAGCCTGATGCGGGGCTCGATCCCTGGACCCTGGGATCATGACCTGAGCTGAAGGCAGAGGCTTTAAC
The DNA here is from genome assembly GCA_004024625.1 of Mellivora capensis. NCBI lineage: Eukaryota > Metazoa > Chordata > Mammalia > Carnivora > Mustelidae > Mellivora > Mellivora capensis. The sequence continues at coordinate 29,232 of PISX010009935.1, read as the reverse complement.
CCACTGAGCCACCCAGGCGCCCCGAAAAGAACAAAGTTTAAGGAGTAAATTTGTGGCTTTGCAAATGCAAATTTTAGTTTTAATATAAAAAGTTCTATTGAATTAGAATATTATCCACTTTAATTTGTACAATAAAATACTGATTATTACTGATTAATACATGATTATTTTATGGTTATTACTAAAAAAATATTTTGTAATTTATGGGAAGGTGGGTATTAATAGAAAACCCTTTTGGGATGACAAACATGGTAGTTAAGTCCCTAAGGTAAGGTATTCCCCACACAGAGCCCCTTCAGCCTGGACCCTAGAATGAGGTAGTCCCTACCTAGCAGGAGCCAGTCTGGACGAAACTGCAGCCTGAATCTGAGGGACAGTCAATTCACATACCAGTAACTGTGAGGAGAGAGGCTTACCTTTATAAGCCCTGAGTGTTGTTGTGCTGTGTAATTTAGGATTACTGTGCTATTTGTATACTGAGACAGGCACTTTCTTTTCGGACTCATTTATCTACTGCTCAGATTGTTTTATCCACCATTTCACGTTACACAATGTTTCAATCATAGGAAGATCTCAGTGATTACCTGTTGACTGACAGATACTCAGCTTTAGACTGAAGGAATTTACAACCCCACTAAAGAGAAAAGCAATCCCTATGAAAAGTTATAACAATGTAGGACACCATGCAAATTACAAGTAGTGTGCACATGATGAATACTTAGGGTTTAAAGGAGTAAAAAAGGGACGCCTGGGTGGCTCAGTTGGTTGGGCGGGCTGCCTTCGGCTCAGGTCATGATCCCAGCGTCCTGGGATCGAGTCCCACATCAGGCTCCTTGCTCGGCGGGGAGCCTGCTTCTCCTTCTGCCTCTGCCTGCCACTCTGTCTACCTGTGTTTGCTCTCTCTCTGACAAATAAATAAATAAAATCTTTAAAAAAAAAAAGGAGGAAAAGAAGAACTCTGTTATTGGTGACTTCTGTAGGAGAATCCATGAAATCTGTTGAAGGAACAAGTTTTGGACTGTATTTAAAAAATTATTAGCATGCTTAGAGAATGGGGGATGTGCGCAAGAACATGAAGTATAAGACTAGGGCCTGACTGAGCACAGTGTTCTCAGAGGTAAGCATGAGGTAGAGAGGTATCTTTGGAAACATACTGTACTGTTGTTCAAATTTTGCCTCTCTCCCTCTGAAATAATTGGAGGAAAATTTCTTAAAATTTTAGGGCCTTGTTGTTGTTTTTTTTCCTTTACAGTGAGTAAATAATACTTCCGCAGTGGGACTATACTGAAGACCAAGTGGAGTAGATTACAAGCTAGTAGACATATTGTTACATTAAAACTATTAATTCCTGTTGCTCGGTTGATTTTTTTATGTTTCCATATATTTATTCTTTGTTATACTGTCTTACTTTGATTTTGAAGTTCAAAACATACTTACATTTCTAATGTTCAGTTGAAGTTTGCGAGTAGGAAATTGAGAGAAGTAGAGTCATAAGTTGGGAGATAAGCAATAAAATGAGATTCTAGTATTCTTTTGTTAAATTTTACAGTGTAGCCAACAATCATCTAAACAGTAATACCGAGAGAGTCAGAGTCTATGACTTTTCATGTTTTCTCAGGTATGGATGAATCAGGCTGGGTAATCACTGGCAAGAAATGAAAAAGCCCTTTGTGTTTCAAAATAATTCTTTTCAAGTAGCTCAGCAAGCTGAAATAGGAAGAGGCAAAGACATGGCATAGAGTTAATAGACACACACATGCACAGGCCCCCCATACTCACACGCTGCATCTTCTCACAACACTTTCTGAGGCTTAAAGGACTAGTGCTGAGACATGTTCAAGGTTGCACTGAAAAAATGCTGTTGCACAGAATGTATCCTTAGAGACAAACACACATTGCATGATTTCTAGGTCAAGAACAAAGGCTTTGAAAGAAGATGCTTTCTGCTTTCATATTTTTATTATTTGCTATGTTGTTCTTGTTACCTTGCATCTCTTTAAGATATTATATTTATAAAGTCCTTTTCAGAAAAAAAATTTCAGAAGAGTAAAGTACTTGTGTCTGACAGAAGCATTAATTTTCTTTGGAGGACCCCCAATTTAGAAATAATGTTAATCAACACAGTTCAAAATGTAAAAGCATGTTTATACGTATACTGAATTGTATAAAATTTAAAAAATTCTTCATAAATTAATGTATTGAGATTTTGCTTCATATTTGCTTAGGCAGATGGTGTTATAATTGGGAAAGCTCAGTTTTGAGACTCAATGGGCTTAAAAAGGGCAGGAAGATCAATGGAGATAGAAAAAAAGCCAGAGAGAACAGAGTTGGGGGAGAGCACTGAGCTGTAGAATGTCCTCCCTCAGTTATAACCATTGAACTCTAATGTTACAAGGGAAATAGCAACTTGGGCTTAATTAAACTAGTCTTAGGAGCCACAGGTCTCAGAGAAATTATTAAGCAGATATCATGCAACAATCAAAGTTCCATCCAAAATGATTATATTTTCAGAAATGAAATAATATTCAACTTCAACTGAATAGCTGGAATGAATTAGGCAAGATGTAAGCATTTGGTTGGATGGCGGCATTAGGGAAGTTTTTAGTCAGGATATTTTGTATTGGAAAGACTGTTTGAAGTAATTGGGGAAAGCCAAAGTTAATTGAGGTTATTGGTATGGAGCAAAGCTGCTCTCCCTACCTGCTTCTCAGAGTCACCTCTATGAAGCCAGTCACATAATCTAAGATTGAAGTCACAGCTTCAGTTCTGGAAAGAAATTGTAGTTTTAATGAACATAGTGGGGACTAAAAGAAGCCTCAAGCATAAAACACACCTACTACGTGAGCTTCCCTCAGGGACACTAGATCCTTCATCAGTAGAAAAATTCCAGGCTGATCAGGGAGATTCAAATCAAAGTCACATTGAGATATCACCTTACACCAGTTAGAATGGCCAAAATGAACAAGACAGTAAACAACATGTGTTGGAGAGGATGTGGAGAAAGGGAAACCCTCTTATAGTATTGGTGGGAATGCAAGTTGGTGCAGCCACTTTGGAAAACAGTGTGGAGATTCCTTAAGAAATTAAAAACAGAGCTTCCCTATGACCCTGCAATTGCACTACTGGGTATTTACCCAAAGATACTGATGTAGTGAAAAGAAAGGCCATCTGTACTCCAACATTTACAGCAGCAATGGCCACGGTCGCCAAACTGTGGAAAGAGCCAAGATGCCCTTCAACAGGTGAATAGATAAAGAAAATATGGTCCATATATACAATGGAATATTATGTCTCGTTCAGAAAGGATGAATACCCAACTTTTGTATCAACATGGACAGGACTGGAAGAGATTATGCTGAGTGAAATAAGGCAAGCAATGAGAGTCAATGATCATATGGTTTCACTTACTTGTGGAGCATAAGGTATAATACAGAGGACATTGGGAGATGGAGAGAAGTGAGTTGGGGGAAATTGGAGGGGGAGACAAACCATGAGAGACTGTGGACTCTGAGAAACAAACTGAGGATTTTTGGAGGGGAGAGGGGTGGAAGGTTGGGTGAGCCAGGTGGTGGGTATTAAGGAGGGCACGCATTGCATGGAGCACTGGGTGTAGTGCATAAATCATGAATTCTGGAACACTGAAAAGAAATAAAATAAAATAAAATGAAAAAAAAAAGTACACTAAAACCTATGGTTAAAAAGAAAGAAAGAAAGAAAGAAAGAAAGAAAGAAAGAAAGAAAGAAATTAATTCCAGGCTGCATGCATTCAAAAGATGGGGGCTTATAATCTACAATAGGTTTAGTTTGTGTATTGGTCCAAATTGAACATACAGATGGAAGGAGGCGCAGGGCCATACAGGGGATATGTTGGATAAACACTAAGAATAATTACCTATATCATATGTGATTTTGGATCATCTGAAAAATTAAGGCAAAAGTACAATAAAATTAAATCAAGATAAAAAATGTAAACAGAAACCAATATATTTATTATACTTTATTTCTATCAAATTTACTCTAGGAGAAAAAAGTATCAATGTTAGGGTATTTTTTTAATTTAGGCTTTGCTTATTTAAGAAATTTTAAGTAGACATTTAAATTTTGTCTCAAGGACTCCTCTATCGCATAGATGAGATAGGTCTTCCTCTGAATCTATTTGGTGCCCCTCAAATTTCTCTCCACATTTATTGGTGAGGTCACAGATATATGACAAACCTCTAATACTGCATCCTAGCTCCTTAATTTTTTTGTAAACTCTGCCTCTTATCCCATGTTCAAAATTCAAATTGTTCTTTTCTAGTATCTCTAGTTTCATTCTAACTGCTTTGTTTCCATTTTTTCTCCTCAGCTGTGATTTAACTTAGACGATTTTCTAGGCTCTTGATTTGTAGGACATTCCCTTTGCATTTTTCTTGATGACATGCAAACTGAAGAGTTCTGAAATCCTGCCCCAAGGACAGACCCGTTGTCTTCAATCCCCTATGTCTCCATGCAAATCATGGGCCTCCAGGGCCTCCCTTACCTGAGAGGACAGTCTCCACACAAAAACTGCCATATTAGATCATGATTTTTAAAAGTATACATTGGTCTAATTCACTTTCAAGCTTTCTAAAATAAATTGTTGAAATTACAATAACTATTTTTCGAAATCACTACACTAGATGGAAAGCTTTTTGGAAAGCAGAGAGGTTTTTGTTTTGTTTTGTTTGTTTTTGTTTTTTTTTCTGTTTTGAGGGGGTTTTTTGTTTGTTTTTTTTGTTTTCCATTAGTGACTAGTACAAAGCTCAACACATAGGTAGGAACATGCAGGCAGAGTTTAGCAAGTAGTTGACTGACTTAACATAATGAACCAATAGAACCAAATAGTTTTTGGAGTATCTTAACAACATACATGAAACATGGGGTTCAGAGTGAGTAGGGGGTCATAGAAGCTTGGTGACAGCAATATATAAGATAATAAACTTCACCAGGGAGGGCTTATGAAATTTTACTCTAACTAATAAACTTTTACTACAGTGTATCCTGACTTTCTGATACAGACCTTTCTTTTGGCAATCAAGCTCCGTTGGTATCTGAGGAATAACTGGAAACAGATATTAATGTATAATATCCTCCGGTATCACCTAAATTTTAACTTTGCATTTCTCTTAAGTTTCCTTTTAAACCTTAGCATTCTGAAAACTGGTTTCTAATACTTTAGTGCTGAGCTTTCCAATCTGTTTCCCTCCCTGAAATTCTAACCATGGTATAAGCAACCTTAATTTATCACTGACATCATCATTTATTACAACTCTTCATCCTAACAATCCACTGCCTTTTAGTGTCCTTTCTTTTTACTTATTTATTTTGATGGCCTGCCCAGTTCTGAGTTTGCCGTGCATTCCCGATTTGCCTTTCAGCCAAGTGGCTAGTGCCGACTAAGGGACTATCATCATCTATCACCGTCAACAGTCGGCACATTACTCGTTGCATTTCAAATGGATGGTGCACTTCAGTTTTTTACATCCCCAGTGCCTTTGGCCTCTCTGCCAATACTTCTTCTACTTGAATATTTAAGAGAACCCAAAAGTTTGGATGTTTGAATATCCACTTCACACCTAAGGATGATGCAGCAGGAGAAAGTTTTCTCCTTATCTTTGTGTCTCTTCTTCCTCTTTTGGTGGGTGAGTGGAGAGAGGACCTGGAACTCTTTGTCCTTTAGGGTGAATGACCATCCCTGTACTGATATTAATCTTCATAGTGTGGAAAATAGTGTTTTGCAAAGACACAAAGTTTTAATTTTCCAGGCAAGAGGAGTTTCAGAGTCTAGTTAATTACATTGTTATTTCTATACAACACTTCAAATAGCTGAAGTGCAAGTTATTCTCACAATGTGATAATATTTTGTACTTGGAATAGAGTTCAGATTGTGAAATAAGCATTAATTATTTTAAACATACAGTGTTTTGTATTCTATTTTTATTTTCACTACAAAGACCTGCATCTATGTTCAATGTTGCAGTCCCAGTTGACATAGATAAATTTGAAGAGAGGAAAGCAGTGACTCCTGTATTTATAACCTAGAGTGGTTAAAAAAAAAGTATCTTAATCCTGAGAGGATATGCATTAAATATGAGGAGATTATATTTTAATTGACAAAGATTACCATGTAATCTGTGGTTCTTAATAGTTTCATATGACTAAATATTAAAACCCAACAAAAATAATTTGCAAATACATTTTTAGATATCACTCTTTAGACTTCATTGTATATGTCCTCAAAAAATAGGGTAATTGCATAATTTATTCTACAAACACTTTCAATAGTGGAAAGAGTGTCACAAATAGTAAAAATTGCATTTTTTAAAAAAAATATTTATTTGACAAAGAGAGAGAGGGTGCACAAGCAGGGGGAGTTGGAAAGGGCGAAGCAGGCTCCTGATTGGGCAGGGAGCCTGATGTGGGGCTTGATCCCAGGACCCTGGGATCATGACCTGAGCTAAAGGTGGATGCTTAACCAACTGAGCTACCCAAGTACCCCTAAAATTGTATTTTTTCTAAATATTTATTCACTTGGTTGAGTGATTATATTGAATCTATGAAATAACTCTATTCAAAATCTAATTTCAAAACTAAATTTCTTCCAAAGATAAGTCCATATACATTAAAGGAAAAATTTTTTATTTTTGTCAGAACATTAAAAATAATCTAGACAACCATTTGCAATGACATCAAAGGGGCTACAGAATATTATGTTAAGTGAAATAAACCAGTTAGAGAAAGACAAACACCATATGATTTCATTCATATGTGGAATTTAAGAAGCAAAAGCACAAAAGGGGAAAAGAAAAGAGAAGCAAATCAGGAAATAGGCTTTTTTTTTAGTTTATTTATTTATTTAAGTACTCTCTACACCCATTGTGATACTCAAACTCATGACCACAAGATCAAGAGTTTCATGCTTTTCCAACTGAGCCAGTCAGGCACCCCGAGAAAGATACTCTTAACTACAGACAACAAACTGATGGTTACCAAGGGGAGATGGGTGGGGGAATTGGTTAAATAGCTGATGGGGATTAAGGAGTGCACTTATCATGAGCACATGATGTTCTATGAAAGTATTGACTCATCCTACTGTACACCTGAAATTAATATTATACTGTATGCTAACTGGCACTTAAATAAAAACTTAAAAAGATAATCCAGACCAAAAACAACATAGAATATTCACATACTTTAATCAGTTTCTTAGTCACAGTTGAGATCTCTAATACTGTGTCAGTTTTAGAAAACATTTCTGAAAAATACAGCTTTTTTTGATGAGTGGATTTTAATGGTCTACCTCACTCAAATATGTCCACTATCCTCTTTAAATCTGCATTTAATGAATAATCAAAAGTGTACATCTTTAATTAACACTTCTCTGTAGATCATAACATTTTTAATTAAAAAAAATTCTTATCTAAGAGCTAATATGCCTGATAAGCTCAGAGCAAATGAAGCTAAAGGAGGACTTTTCCAGATTCCAATTTACTTCAAATATAAATGTTTAAATATTCCATTGCAAATATTTATCCAAATATCACATTCTATTTCTATTCCTTTCATAAATAATTTTACTGATGGAAGTCTCTAAAATGTTATCTTTATTGTGATGTAACACTAAATGAATTATAATTTAGGTGCTGTCAAATCATAGGTCTTTTTAATTTATTACCTTTTGGTTTACTAAAAACTATTGAATTGTGCTTTTGCAAAAAGTATATTTTATATCACCAGGTAAAGAAAGATGTTTTGTTTATATTGTAAGATAACTTCTTAATTTCACATATTTTTATCACAAATGAAATATAACTATTAATTCATTGACCCCATTAGCAGATAAAAAACTTAACAAAGTTTTAAATGACACCAGATTTACATCAGTTCATCAGAGCCTTGAAATAGAAATTTTTAAAAAATATTTTATTTATTTATTTGACAGACAGAGATCGCAAGCAGGCAGAGAGAGAGAGGAGGAAGCAGGCTCCCCGCTGAGCAGAGAGCCCAATGTGGGGCTCGATTCCAGAACCCTAGGATCATGACCTGAGCCGAAGGCAGAGGCTTTAACCCACTGAGCCACCCAGGTGCCCCACTGAAATAGAAATTTGGTTATTACCAACAATGATCTAATTTTTGCCCCCATCCAAATTCAAAGTAAAGCCCTGGAAGTGTGTTCCTACCCTCTCTTGTCTTTTTGTATCACCAAAGAGGTAGCAAGCAAGAGCTAGGAAATACCTGTGATAGTCATATCCCAGAAACACAAGCCCACTAAAAAAAAGAGAGAGATTTAGTTATAAGAATATAGAATATTATATACCATACCAAGTTCCAACTGGGATTTATTCCAGAAATACAAGTCTGATTCAATATTCAAAAGCTAGTCAATGCAATACAATTTTACCAATAGGGCAAAGAATAATCAAAGAATGATCAGATCAATTGATAGAGAAAAAGCTTTTAACAAAACCTAAACTTTACTATAAAAATTCATCAAACTAGAAATTAAAGGTTACTTTTTCAGCTTGCTAAAGAACATTTGCAAAAAATCTACAAATATTATATGTAATAATAACAGACTCACATTTTTGTCCTCCAAGATTAAGAAATTATGTCCTCTTTCATCACCATATTTGTTCAACACCATATCAGAAGCCTTTTCTTACTACAAAAACAGCAACAACAAAAATGCTATATAAGTTGGTAAGAATAATAATGTCTATTTTGTAAATGACACGATTATCTATGTCATCTTTAAAAATGTACAAAATAACTTGTTAAATAGGGAGTATAACATGGTTGTAGAATATAAAGTTAATATAGAAAATTCATTTGCTTAATTATACCATCAATAAACAACTAGAATTAGAAATAAAAAATAACATATTAAGGACATTGAAAAACTGAAGTACTTGGGTATATATCTAACAAAATATCTGTAGAGTCTTTATGCAGAAAATTACAAAACACTGAGCAAAGAAATCAAAGAGCCAGATAAAAGTGGAGATATTCTGTGTTTATGGGTTGGAAAACTTGATATTGTTAAGATGTCAGTTCTTCCAGCTTGATCAATAGATTTGTTCAAACCCCCTGCAAGCTATTTTATGCCTAACAGCAAACTGATTCTAAAATTTATATGGTAGGCAAAAGTCCAAAATAGCCAACACCATACTGAATAAGAATAAAGTTCATACCATCTGATTTCAAGACTATCAGGTTAAAGTAATCAAGACAGCATGGTATTAGCTTCAGAACTGACACATACCAATGGAACAGAGTAACAACCAATAGAGAGACTCACACAAGTATTGTTCACTGATTTTTGACAAAGGGGCAAAAGCAGTTTGGTGGAAAAAAGACAGTCATTTTACCAAAAGATGAGGGAATAATTGCAGGTCTATAAACAACAAAAATGGAGCCAGAGACTTTATACCTTCTACAAAAATTACTGTAAAAATAGATCATAGATATCAATGTAAAATGCAAAGCTATAAAACTTGAGAAGAAAATATAAGAAAAAAAATCTAAGTGATGTTGGGTTTGGTGAAGAGTTTTTTTTTTATTGTTTTGTTTTGTTTTTTGAAGATTATTTATTTGAGAGAAAGAGAGAGTACGTGAGCATGGGAGGGGCAGAGAGAATCTCAAGCAGATTCCCAGCTGAGAATGGAGTTCAGTGCCAGGCTTGCTGGATCCTCAGGTCATGACCTGAAGTGAAATCAAGAGTCAGATGCTTAATCAACTGAGCCACCCAGGCATCCCCAATGATGAATTTTTAGATATGACAGCAAAAGCATGATTCATGAAAGAAAAAGAAAATCATAGGTTGGCCTTTATTAAAATTAAACATTCTACTCTGCAAAAGATACTCCTGGAGTATGAAAAGACATGCTAATAGATTGGGAGGATATATTTGCAAAACACATATCTAATAAAAGAATTATATTCAAAATATGCAAAGAACTCTTCAAATTCAACAATAAAGAAAACCAATCCAATTAAAAATGAGCAAATGATCTGAATAGACACATCAACAAAAAGATACACAGATGGCAAATAAGCATATAAAAACCTGCTCAATAGCATTTGTCATTAGGGAAATGCAAATTAAAACAATGAGATACAACTACACACCTATTAGAATGGCTAACATTCAGGAACTTGACAATTCCAATTGTTAGGGAAGATGCAGGGCAATAGAAATTCTTATTCATTGTTGATGGGACTGCAAAATTTATACACTTTGGAAGACAGCTCAGTAGTTTCTTACAAAGTAAAACATTGTCTTACCATATGATCCAGCAATCACGCTCCCACATATTTATCCAAATGATTTTAAAATTTATGACTACACAAAAAATACATTTGAATGCTCATAGCAGCTTTTTTTATAATTTCCCCTAAATTGAAAACAACCTAGATATTCTTCAATAGATGAATAGAAAAATGCACTGTTGTTCTTCCATGTGATAGAAGACTATTCAGTGATAAAAAGGAATTGAGTTATCAAGACATACAAAGATGTGGATGCATCTTAAATGCATATTGCTAAGTTAAAGAAGCCAATTTGAAAAGTTACATGCTGACAAAGACAAAACCATAGAGCCAATAAACAGATGAGTAGTTGCCAGGTGGTGGGGAATGGGAATTGGGTTCAATTGGAAAGGCACAGGGGTTGTTTTAGGACAATGAAACTGTACTGTATGATGCTGTAATGGTGGATACCAGACAATAAGGCATGTATTAAAACCCAAAGCACTTTAAAACAGAAAGAATGAACCTAATGTGTACAAATTTAAACTATCATTGAGGAGGTAAGACAATCCAATGATTCAATACAGATTGTGACGAAGGAAACTGTATCACAAATGTATGAATCTTACTGAAGGGATGAGGAGAAAAGGTGCTGACCCAAGTAACTTTGGAAATGAGTAGAGTTTATAAAACTAAAAGCAAAATGAGCTGAACATAAGGAATGTACTCTGGTCAAAAAAGTATTTCCCATGGAGGTGTGAGGTATTAATTTGAAAGCCACTATATCTGTGTACTCGAATTAAAAATTAAGTAAATGGATGGTGAATGGTAGGAACCAGATTTTTGTGCTGCTGAAGTGGGAAGTTACAATAAAAAATAACAGGGTTATGGAATAGTGTTGAAGATACCAACATGAACTCCTGTTTCGCTTACCATAGATACAGATGGACAGATACATATACAAACATTTAAGCTATAAATACTTAATATACATATATGAACATAAGTTTGTATACACATATATGTTCATTCTCTGTCCTCTGAAAATTCCTAGAAGCAGTGACAATATGGAAGCAATAAACACACCTAGCACTTAGATCTTGGTTTCCAATTACATTTTCCAACATAGGGAATCAAAGTTCTTTGGAGAAATGTCTGATTCTAATACTGGACGAGGAAATACAGAGGGTGAGCCAGTATCTGTAGTGCCACAAAGTAAGGAAGCACTCAAAAATAAGCACAATGATGGTGTGCTGTAAGGTAAAAGGGGATCCCAATTGCCAAAGATGGAATAGGTTGAGAACTAAGTACATAGTGTTGGATTATAATCCGACATATGAAGTGAATATGTGTGATTCCACACTAATATAAAAAAGTGATTAAATAAATAAAGGGGAATAGGCAAGTATCACATGCAGAAAAATATACAAAAATTGATATGGACATTCTGTCATCAAGGTAATGAAACATAACTTTCCATTCCTTAAGTGCCTGTGCATAGTGACTTCCTTCTAAAGAGATCAATATGGAAAGAGAGAAAGAAGAGAAACTTTATGGTAGAAATACCCAACATAAACTATCTCATGATCAGCATCAACATTAACAGAGAGAAATCAATAATATTCTAATAAGTTTGCATGGTGACAGAGGGTAACCACACTTATCATGGTGAGCAGGCATAATGTATAAAATTGTTGAATCACTGTGTGGAACATCTGAAAATAATATAATGTGCATCAATTATACTTCAATTAAAATATTAGAGAAAATATTTAGAGAGAAATCAATAATATTCTAGTAAGTTTGCATGGTGACAGAGGGTAACCACACTTATCATGGTGAGCAGGCATAATGTATAAAATTGTTGAATCACTGTGTGGAACATCTGAAAATAATATAATGTGCATCAATTATACTTCAATTAAAATATTTAGAGAGAAGTCATGTTGATAGTAGGTACTCTTGATAGGATGTTATGATAACAGCACTGTACAGTCTTCCTCTCACAAACCCATACATCCAATCAACTCATGGGACAAAAAAAAGACATCAGGCAAATCCCAATTAAGGAACATTCTATCAAATCTCAGTACTCCTGAAAAGTTGCTAAACCCATCAAGAGAGAATGAATCTGAGAAACTGTCACAGTCAAGAGAAGACTAAGGAAACTTGATAAGTGTATTATGGTATCCCAAATGGAATATTGAAATAGAAAAAGAACATTATTTAAAAACAAAGAAAATCTGAAAGTATGGATTTTTGTTAAAAATAATATGTCGACATCAGTTTATTACTTGTGACAGATGTCTCATACTAATATAAGAAGTTGGTAAATAAGGGAAACTGGGTCTGGGGTATATCTGTGAACTTTCTGTACTATCTTTACAACTTTTCTGCAAACCTAAATTCACCCTAGAGTAAGAATGCTTATTTTAAAATATGAAATAAAACACATTTAAAAAACACTATGATGCAACCAAACAAAAAAATTAACAGAACTGAGATTTTTCACCACCCAAAAATTGGCAAAAGCACTGTAGCAAAAGCATTCCAACCATACATTCTAGGACAAGACTACATCACCTCCATCTCACTCACATATCTTATTCACTCTTAATATAATTGTTTTTTTTCCAATGACCCTGTCAAAAAGTGGCCTAATGTGGCTTGTGTGTCTTGCTGGTCTGGGCACAGAGCGCTAACTTGTGCTTCAACTGGCTGACAGGGGCCATCCTGTCTTACTGTTAGCCAAGACTGGTCACATGAATCAGAAAGCATTTATTTTACAGGTGAGCACCTCTACCTCAAATCTTAAAGAAGAGGCTTCGATTACCTTGCCACTTGGACTGTTGGGAAGAGACAGGCTATTGTTGATCTTCTTTTGTGCTTATTCATGTGATAAAATCAAAAACTCTGTCCAGAACATGGATACCATATACACCACTAGAGGAGATCATGGCAGAAGTTATAATGACAATCTACCATATCAATTCTGACTTATATAACTATTACTAATAATACCTTACTATATTAAAACAAATTCAGGCAAAATGCTAAACTAGATGCAACACCAAGATGGAAGCATAAATGAGCACTGTCTGTAAAGAGCCAGGATATGTGGTCATTTAATTTAGTAAATTCCCCCACATTTAGTTGCAAGAGTTTTTGTGACTGTACTTTTATTCACATACCATGAGTTTAAAATTCAAGTACTTTTGGTTCCCTTTATTCATAACCAAAATTAGCAAATCAAGATGGGGCAAGCTTTCACAAATGATTTCATCTGTTGTATTAATTTGACCAAAACCACACTAACTGAGGCAGTGTATGCAACTTGGAGAAGGATCAATCATATCAGAGCCATAATTGCATAAGTCTTCAGACCCTGGGCTTGCTCTTTCATTATACTACCCTGGAAGTTTATGCTGAAATTTTATTTTTCCTTATCTTAATACTGAGGTCTCTAGTGTTTTGTTTCGGAACACCCTGAATGGCATCGATGGAACTAAAAGTGTTTATAGAATGATTGTTAAACCTTTCTTCTTTTTTCATAACAAAAAGCTGTCCTTTTGAACAACTAACAGACAATATGAAATCAAAGATAACATTCAATCGGGTCAACCTCCTTATTTATGAGAGGACTCTAGTGATTCAATCAACATCTCTCCAGGGGGCAGCTACCAGAATAAGGGGATGGGAGTGGGACAGAACAGAAAATGTCTAATCATCACGAAAAATTCTCAAGGAGGCAACTATTCAAGGCAACATATACCATGTTATGACATAGTGTAAGCTTATGGGAAAACCAGCTGAAGTAATGTTAATTCTGATGTGGAAATCAGGTAAAGAATGATGAAGAATGTGATATTTGAGCTTTCCAGTTGAAATAGTGAATAACAGAGAAAAGGAAAGATCCTGGATGCTGCTGGTGGCTGCAGAATGACCACAGTCCTTATTTGTCATCTGTTTCCTGAAAGCAATTTCTGAGGGTTTTTATGGAAACGTGTAGTGGGACCAGATCAAAATCAACTAGCAGGGGGTACTTAATGTACTGAATGTCATTTAACTATCTGTAACAAATATTATGTAGTTGCAGAAATACCATCTTAGAAATGAGAAGTTTTTTGTTGTTTTTTTTTTACTTTAACCCATTGATGCAGGGCACCTGGGTGGCTGAGTCAGTTACGACTCTGCCTTCAGCTTGCGTCATGGTCCCAGGGTCCTGGGATCGAGCCCCGAGTCGGGAATCCCTGCTCAGTGGGGAGCCTGCTTCTCCCTCTCCCACTCCCCCTGCTTGTGCGATCTCTCTCTCTCTCTCTCTTAAATAAAATCTTAAGAAAAAAAAATCTTGTTTAATCCATTGATGCTATATGTCAGAGTTTCATGAGTCAGTACTATGAAAGTCGAAAACGAAATAAATGCCAGCATGATCACTGAAGGTTAAAAGTAAAAGGAAGCAATGGTGACCCCTGGAAAATTCCACCTAGTAGAATAGCATGGCAAAGGCAGACAAGAGTAAGCACATCCTGGGGAGCTGCGAAAAGGCTCTCACGTCTACGGTGGGACTTTTCTGGTGTTGCTTAGTTGTGCTACTCAGGCCTTTGCTGAGATTGTGAGGTTCTACCTCTCTGAGGCCAACGAACTGTATCTAACAGAGGCTTTTGATTGAGTTGACTCACTTGGTATATACACAGAGTAAAACGTTTCATACAAAGTATAATTTACTTTATTATCTCATATAGGAGAACTTTATTTTCCAGGACAACAACTTGTTATACTTCAAATATGCAGTAGAGCATTAGGGCTTGGGTGACAGGGAAGAAGATTGTAAAATCGTTTATATATGATTCCTGAAAAGCTTTGGCCAATATAGACTGTCTTATTTTTATATGTTAGTGGTAATACAAATCTACACATAGATTTTTAAGCCTTGCTAATTTTCTAAAAATTGCAAGAATTATTGAATTTATTCACTCAGCTATGCTATTCAATATACTGTTTTAAGGAGAAAAATTGCACAGAACACAATTTCATTTCTTTTAAATGCAAATAATCAATAATGTACAATTTTATTATCCACTGATAGTAGTAAATTTTCAGAGCAAATAAGCCAAAAAGAATTGAAATTTAAAAGTAATTATAAGTCATGTAAACTTAATATAATCATTTCTAATGTAGAAAAAATGTGTTAAATACTTGATTTCTATAAATTAAATATAAACTTCCATAAATATTATTTACCTTAAAATTATTAAATCACCTACCCACACAGTAGGATATAACACACATATTAAAATAAATACATAAAATGTGATGTTAAATGTATTATTATAAAGTATATAGTTTATAGTATATAAGAGGAGTATTTCACATGCATCAATTTCAGGAGAATATGTGACAAAATATGACTTCTGTTTTATCAATCTTAAAGAATGTAATTAGTGGTGGAGGAAAATTTTATTTGCAATTCAATCTTGACCAAGTTTTAGTTAGGAGTGTTTTAATAAAACTAATATTTTCAGACATGACACAAGAATTAATGGCAAAGTTCAGACTCATATGAAGTTTTTGAAGTTTTAGATATTTGCAGATTGAAACTGACATAGCTGCAAGGAATAATTTTAAAAACTTGTACTTTTAGCACCAGGGCTGTAACTGCTCTTAATTATGTATGTGGTTCATTGATTATGGATCAGATGAAAATTTAAGGAAATACATACTTGCCCCTTAATGCTGCCATGGCTTTGAAAAAAATTAAAAACAGACAAAGGAAATTACACAAAGTATTTGTATATGCAACATGCTGAGGAAACAAGTACCCACAATGGAGATTTCCATGATAATAAAGCTATCCTCTCATAGCGGAAGAGCCCCGCCTCACCTCACCACGAATGCACACATGTCCTGTACAAGCCTGTGCACAAGCTTGCACAAACATACCCACACACAACCCCACAGCATAATCTCAGCTCTCCACAAAACTCCCTGCTTGAAAACTTAAGAGCAGAGCTCTTCTGGACTGATTACTGTACCATTAATGAAATAACCTGTCTACTCTGGAAATAATCTGGGAGCAGAGGTCTTCTTGCTCTGAAATTGCAGAAAGGAGTCAGTCAATAAGTAAAATGTGCCCACAGGTGCTCTGCCTTCAGTTTTCTCCTAGAGAAGCTCCGGAAGTTAGTTAACATTACAATGATTTTGCAACAAAAATGTATTTCTATAGTTAAATGAAAACATTTTTTTTAGCTTTCTAACTGACTTACACGTTAGCCACACTTCTGCAGGATTTTGTTGTTGTTGTGGTTGTTGTTGTGGTTGTTGTTTTTCCTCTCCCCTAACAAGAATTACCTTTCTTTCTGAAGTGGCTTATATTTTTGAAGTGGCTGAATCTAGAAAATAAGTATCCTTATTTTTTTTTCTCCAAAAAAGCATTTTTAAAAAGGAGTAATGATTTTTAAAATTCACATGCTTGTTCTGAGGGAGACAATCTCCTAAGTAATCCTATATTCTTTTTTCTTTTTCTTTTTTTGGTTTAAATTTTTGGGTTCCAGTATCTATTTCTCTTATTTGTGTGTGGGTGTGCTTTCTACTATAATTAGCATTTGGAATATTGAAAGAGGGTATTAAATATCAAAACGGAAGAGTGGTAATCATACTATGTTGAACACCTACAAAGGTTTCAGGAAACATCAAATGCTTGTACAATTAACGTATTTTGTATTCACTTTAGCCTTAGGCGTGGGCTCCGGCAGCTTCTCTGGGACCTGGCATCCCAAGGAAGGTTATCTTAATGTTATAATTGATAATGTCACAGTTGATGCCATCTAATTTATTATAATATCCTTCACTTTGTGAATGACTGAGAGTTATGTGATGGATATAATTTTAAACAGCCTCCTCAAATACACATGTCATGCATGTTTTTAACTACAAATACAGAATTTCGCCATAACCTGAAGGGAAACTCTAGGATATTGATAAATCAAAAGCTGATGCTTGAAATACATTTTTTTAAAAATCAAGAGGTCTTCCCTGCCCCCTCCATCACAAATACTTCAGTTAGGATGTTGGTATGTTTCAAGGATAAACTAAGGTCATATTATAACCTGCATTTTAATAATGTTTATATGAGCAAAGATTTCCAGTGAATCCAAAGAACAGAAAGTCTTTTATTTCCAGTTGGGGCAGTACTTCGATCTAAGAGGCGCTAATAAATGCAGTAGAAAATCATGCAGAAATTTTAGTCCAGTTTCAGTACTTTATCTAGTTGACCAGAGACAGAGTAAGGAAAAACTCAATATATATCAAGCTCAAGATGAAGCTAAAGATATGAAGAGAAGTAGTTCAAAATAATCTATCTAGGATCAGTGAATTTGGTCATTTTTTCCGGCTTTTTTTTTTTTTTTCCAACAGGACACAGTAGTTTAAACCATTTTTTTCCTGACCTTAAAAAGGTATTGAAAATCAATTTTGGAGATATGTGCAATCTAATATTTTGGGTGGTGTGATAAAATCATTTGCTATCTCCATACGTTGCTATGTTTGAAGTGGGTCGAAAATATAATATTTTAATATGAAAAGATGCTTTGATTATGCCTCTAGGCTCATATGAGTGCTAGACTACATAAACTAATCAGTAAACTAATTCTGCTTTCATGGAAAAGAAAACTAGAGTTAACATGGGGGGAGGTGGGAAGGCAACTATTAGTGGGAAACAACTCAGTGGATTTATTTTTCTGATGAAAAGAGCCAATACACATAAACATTCATCTTAATATCTCTATGGTTCAAAGAGTCAAAATCTTGGTTACAGAATTGCTGAAAAGAGAGAGACTGGGAGCATTAAGCAAATGGGCTTGTGAGAGATGCCAACAAAATAAACAGAAGAGAGAAAAAAAGGGAGGAAAGGGAGAGAGGAGAGAAGAGAAGGGAGAATGGAAGGACACCTCAAAAGTGAAAGTCTACATACAGAAAATGACAACTATAGGTTCTTACTTGTTGAACCTATTCAAGGGTGGAAATCATGCAAAAATTTCTTTAACATCAAAGAAGAAAGATCTAAATTTGATTCATGTTTTTGTTCATGTTTGGGAACAATGTGGGCTTGTTCACTTTTTCATTGATTTACTCATCCATTAAAAAATATTTATTCAGAATCTTCTATGTGGTAATTTGTTTGATAGGCCCTAGAGATATTCTGGAGATAGAAGTGTATTCTCCTTTCATGGAATCATACAGTCTGTCAGGGTTAGTAATCTAGGATTTGATTAATCACCAAACAGTAATAGTCAAAGTTTAAAGGATAAGTTTTCCACATATTTAAATAGGTTTAGTATGTGTAAGGACCTATTTAGCAAGAGGCTTTCATTAAAGTTAAACTGTCCCTGCTCCCCTTCCCCCAGGGGATTTACTTAAAAACAAGTCCCAGAAACCAGCCTCAGGTAACAGAGCTCAAATACAAGGGTGGGTCAGGCCAGGTGGAGACATAGATCAGTGGAGAGTTGCATACTGTCTCCCTAGCTACCAAGGAGTATGGGCCCCACCCTTTGGGAGCCTTTTGTCGCCAATCCTAACCAAGGTGTGATAGGCTGTTTCAAATGTCTACTAGGGTAAATTGTAATTCAATTGGTCACCTAGCATCACTGTGGAGTTTCCTGTGTGTGTTACAATCTCATTGGCCACCTGTGCGTGGCCAGGCCCGACCACATGGCCTTTGCCCTTAAAAGCCAGTCTGTGAAACAGGGAAGTGTCACCCTCTCTTGTAAGAGGTGTGTCCCCGAATGTTCGGTTAGATTCTTGATGTTTGGCGTGAAATAAAGCTTTGCTTGACCTTCGCTTTATATCAGTCTTGCTCCTTTAATCACGGACCCATTTTGGGGGCATAACAGTAAGGGCAACTAGTGGAACTGCAAAGTATGTTAAGTTTCATAAATCATAACTGAGATTCTAACTTCAGAATCTAAAGTTTAGTTTAATCAAGTTCTTTAGATACTAAAGAACTTGTGCTCTTCCAAAGTTCTTTCAAAAATACAAATCTCTTAGGAAGATGTAAATTAATAATGCTATTTCATGGTGAAAGGATTGACTTAAACAAAAATTGATGATGAATAGGTCACATAATGGTAAATCTGGAGACAGAAAGCCCTGGGCTGGTGGGGTCTCCAAGATTCCAGTAACACCTAAACCTTGTTTTGTTTTTCTGCTCTGCCATCCTCAGGGAAAATCATGCAGTAGCACAATGACAGCTCGGAGAGTGGCAGCTCTATTCCTAGCAAGGAGAAGCAGAGCTATGAGAGAGCAATAGTCAACGTGGGTCAGGTAAGTTCTTTTTTAAGGTGCTACCCCAGAGGCCCCAGTAAACAAATTCATACTACAATTTGGTGAAGATAATGTAAACAGTAACAACTGCAAAGGAGGATAGCAGATGTATTTCATTTTTTGAGCAAAGCCAATTTCCTTCTTCCAACAATATCTAATTTCTCTTAGCAATGAAAGGATAATAAATAATGGGTAAGGAATGATCAGTCTCTGCAACACATAGAAGAATACATCTTAAATAGTTATATCTGAGTGTTGATATTGGTGGAGGGCAAGGAAATCATTTGCTGAAATATGGGAACCTACAAGTTAATTATTCTCCTTCTGTTCTCTGGCGTTCTGTAGATACACACACACACACACACACACACACACACACACACGGTAGATGTATCCATTTACTACATAGTATAGAGTTACCTCTCTCCTAAGGAGTCTTTAAAAAAATGCTACAGTGAATACAACAGATGCTCCATTAATATCTTGATAACAAAAAGGAAAAAGAGCGAAGTACTTCCAAACCAATAGGATTTATGGTTTTAAGCTATACTAAACTGGGTTTTATTATCAAACCAGGTGTCAAGGAGCAAAAAGATGGAGAGATAAAAGGATAAAAAGAAATAGAACATGATTCCTGTCTGATGTAGTTGGAAATGATGAAGATTCATCGTAGCTAATGCTTTGAACATCTTTACTGAGCAGATTACTCATAAATAATCCAACAGTGTAATATTGGTTACCATCATTTTAGTTAAAAGATGCTAAATGCTTATTAGGTAACAGTGTATTTATTGGATTTTGCAGGCAAGAGTCCCTAGAGAAAATATATAGCATTTGATCTCAGTCAAAAGGCCAAGAGAAAATAGTCATGACCCATTTGAAAATGTATTATGGATCTATGGAACATATCCAATTACTAAGAGAGAACAACAAAAAAACCCCAAGTATATACTACTGAAACTTATTTTAATATTTGTAGGGGAACAAAACCACTCAGCTTATACTTCATTTTTGAATTTTTTCATGTGTGTTCTTCAGTGATCTTATTGTTTACTGCATAATTAATTCAGTAAATAAGATCTCATTTTTCTCACATCATATTGTCATCTTAATGGATAAACTTGACATTTCTAGTCAAATCTGATTTTTATATTATCATGAATCTTTTAAAGAACTACAATTCTAAAAGGCTTACAGATGGGAACATAGCATGAGGTATTCTTTTTGTTTTATTTTGCTTTTTTCATTCTTTCTAGAAACCAATGTTCATGTATTTGAAAAATATAAGTGGCAAAATTTGAGGAAGATATATTGTTTGAATACAACAGAAGCTGGCTTATGTCATTATATTTTAAGCTATAATTTGTATTGGGGTTTTAGCTGTGATTTGCAAATGATTTCTCACTAAAAGGGTATTTATCTGTCCCTTTATTTCAAGAAGTTAACTGTGCCATCTAAAAATGTTACTCTTAAAAAATAAATAAATAAAAAGTAAACATAAAAATCAAAATATTACTCTGAGTAGTGGAACAGACACAACATCAGAGCTGGAGCTCAATGTCTCAGGAGGAACTCACTGCCTTCTTCAGCTTCTACATGCAGTGGGCATTTGCTTTGGCTTGATTCACTAGAAGTACAACTAGTTCTTAATGATACATTTTTCCCTGCACTTTTATAATTCCATCTAAATAAGAAAGTATTATTCCTACTCCTCATATAAGTTGGCAAGATTGTTTAACAACATTTGTTTTCTGTTGATAAGCAGTAAAAACACTTGTAATAATAGAGAGATTAAGGAGCAGGTTTTATGGGGCAGGTATTGTTCTAAGCCCTTTTAATCTATTCTCTCGTTTAAATCTTTCATTAAGTCTACAAGGTAGATATATAATTGTATAATTATTATCATCATGACACAGATGGGAAACTGAGGTGCCAAGGTGGTCAATAACTTATCTTTAGTAATACAAAAGATGTGATAAAGTGAGGTAAGCTCTGAAACCTGGAAATGTGGCTACAGAGCCTGGGTTCTTAACCAATATGCAATGCTCCCTCTTAAAAATCAAGTCCAGTCCAGTTTACTAAATACTCAGCACAAAGCATGGCCATATAGTATGCTGAGGCTTCAATACTGAGTTAGAGAAAGAAATTCCTATGGAAACTCACAGAATGTATAAAAATATCCTAAGAACGATACAGTAAAAAGTAAGAGGAGTTCTGAGGCAAGATCCAGTGATAAACCATGTTGCAGCCATATTCAGGAGAAACATCGTCAGGATAATGAGGTGATCTGATTTTATTAGAAGCAGATTTTGTGTAATAGAATTAGTTTTTGACAAGAACTCATAAGATAGGACTTCAGATCCCACCTCTGTCATTCATTTGTGATCTTAAGAATATTATTCTTCACTGAATCTGTATCTTATAAGATTTAGAAACTCAGAGTAAAATACTTCAGAGGGTATAGTAAGGATTGAAAGTGTAATACATGAACATTTTATACTGGGGAAAGGTATTAAAATATATTAAAAGTATATTTCAGGAATTTTCATCTATTATTTCCTACAGTAATGTGTGAACTAAGTAACTTTATTTTATTTCTTTCAGATTTGACATCTTCATATGCTAGTATTAAGCACAGACAACTCTCAAATACCCTTCTGATCCCAAATTTTAAGATCTGTCCACTAAGAAAAGTCATGATAAGCATTTGCTATATTGTCCTGCATTTTCATGATTTAAAAATTCTGCTTTTCTCTAGTATCAAGAAAATTTTTCTACATAACCATAATAACCTGTAATTTTTCTATCTATACTTACCTCAATAAAATAGCCATACCAAATGACTGATATAGACTGATGTATTTTCCTTCCCTTTTTAAATACTGTTTATTCACTAAATACTGTGCCTTTGAGAATAATGTTTGGTTCTGTTATTATTTTTATGAATACTTCCTTTAGAAATTACAGAACAAGAACTTTTGTGAATCAAAGATGCAAATCTTACCTATAAACAAAATTATAACATCTTAGGAATTACAAAATTTTGGAGTGTGGAACAGCCACAGTTCATAATTCAGCCAAGTTTTCTACTACTGCTATATAAAGCAACGTGACTGAACTACCATAAACACTGATTCATCACTGTCCTCATCAGGGAATTCAGGTATTATTCTTCGTTGATGAGACTGGAAAGGCATCACAAAGAAGCTTACACATTTTTTTTTTTTCTAAAAATCTAAAAAAATTTTCAGGAGCATCAGTTCATCAAACAGCCTCAAAACCTCAGAGATGTCCTAGCACTTTTAAATATGGTAGTTAAGTCTCTGATGGTGTTAGGTGAGTGATTTTCCTTAATGTGGATTTGCCAATCTGATTATATCTACAGTCATGCTAGTTTAATTGCCTCAAATAACAAGTATACATTTTTCTATTTGATGTACATGTTCATGCCTCACCTTGACTAACAACCTTCCAATTCTTACAAAAACAAAAAGAAGAGCACCATATTTTTTCCAATTTGATAAAAAAGGAACCACCTAAAATATTTCATATATTTCATATTGTTGGCCTTCAGTCTGAAATGAGAAACAAATTTCCTCTGTTAGCTAAATTTTAGGCTTTGTTATCTGAAAAAACAATGGGTTTGAGTTGGGGATTTGAGGTTTGAAAGCATCTAGGAACTGGCTTGGTTGATTTAAAAATGGAGACAGTAAAGAGCTAATTGGAGAAGAAGGGAGGAGGAGAAAGGTGAGAGCAGGCAGAGACAGAGACCCGTGGGCTTAGAGAAGAGAGACAGGAAACAGTACCATGACATCACTGGTGCAGCCTTGAACAGAAAAATGGATAAGAAAAACACTTGGGGAAAGTATTGGTCTGTGTTATGAATGGCAATGTCTCTTTCAAGATCTTAAGACATATCAGTTAGGATTAATATAATTTTTTAGTTCATCGAAGTTATATTTTGGTAGACAAGTCAATGAGATACATTACCTCAGCATATCTAAAAAGGTCCCTGTCTGTAACTTTTTCAAAAAAAAAAAAAAAAAGAAAGGTTGAGAAAAGCTATTAGTAAATATCAATGCAGTGTTCTCAAAATGACAAGAACATATCTACATCAGGACTCCAAAATTTCTAACATATTTTCTTTCATGAGTCTTTCTCCCTTCCCTTTCCACAACAGTATAGTCTACAAATGTATTAAATACTAAATATTTTTTGTAGATATCTAAATTATAATCTCACTTCTATTTTGAAGGTCTAGGCACAATGTAAGAGATATGATATTTCTTCAGTTCATTCAGATTATATTTTGTCCCTATAGTAGGCCTCTTAATTGCCTTCTGTATATTCAGTGCTCCTGAGAACCTCTGAGTGTTTAGTGATGGCATCTTGTGCCATCCTAAGGGAACAGGGGCATGGCAATCCAATTTTGTTTTTTGTTTTCCCATATTCTTCACACTGTATCTTTCCCATAAGTAATCCCTCTTCTACCATCTTAGATGCACAACCTAAATGTTCTCTTTCCTCAACCCAGGTAAGTCTCATTTGTAGCTTTTTCAATCCCATAAGCTACAAAACCCATTCTACTGAAATGTATTCAAAACATATTCTGGTTCACCAAATGTAGTGACTCCATTCCTCCCAGTCTTCATTCTTAAAACAAAAACACCTTGGACTTAGTAGAACAAACAAGCACAGGAAAATTCTGAAAGGTGGAAAGAAGCTGCAGACTGCCTGGAGGCCTCAGGGCATAAGGAACACACGGTGCTGAGTCCACTGTGTTCCCTTCTTGCTACAAATATCCCAGACGGGTCACTGCAGAAATAGATCACATAGATCAAGAGAGCTCCAAAAAAAGTCTGTTTTCCCTAGCAAAAGGACCAGATCAGAGTGGCTTAACAACAGAACATTTTTCTGTCAATACTTGCACTATTCCAATAAAATACCAACAGGAAAATCATTTTACAATTTTATAAGGTGCTACCATTGGGGGAAACTAGGTAAAGGGTACTCAGGATCTTTCTACATTCTTTCTTAGAATTGCACATGAATCTACAATTTCCATACAAAATTTTAATATATTGTTTCTAGTTCAGTGCTGCCTTCAGATTAATGTATTATATATGTGTCTTTATATTTCAACAGATATTTAAGTTTTAGAATAAAAGCTTAAAGAGCACATAGAAGTTCTACTATTCACCCAAAACCCAGGGAAGTGAGATGCTTTTACAGAGAGCAAAGTTACTTCTGAAAGCCTATGATTCGTTCATTCAGTGAACTTCTTATGAGTTTATATCATATGCCAGACTCCAGGAGCACAGAGATAACAATGTGATGGTTCTTATCTATTAAGCACTCACAAACGTGTGTTGAATACATGTAGAAACCAAAGTTATATTAATAGAATGATAAATACAATTGTGTGGAAGGAGAATACAACTATGAAAACAAAGCACAGTGATGGAATGACATGGGTGGCAGCTAATTCCACAAATAGTTAAGTCGATTCCAATTTGGCCAAAAAATATGTACAGGAACAACAGGTGACCCTATAGCTTTTGCACAGTTCTTCTGCTAAGTTTAGGCTTCACCCTGAGTAGTCATTCAACAGAACTGTGCCAGTGTCTTGTGGTGTTTTAAAATAGTGCAGATATTACTGATGCCACGTGTTAGCAGTTTATAGCCCTATTGCTGCTCCATCCTAAAAATATTTTGTCAAAGTATGAAGAGAATTCTGTAAGCCAAAAGCTGTCAATAGTCTTATTTTAAAAACTGCCAAAATAATTTGGAAGATACTAATAATGAAGGTAATTATGAGAAAAACTAAAGTATATATTACAAACAAACAAAATACCCATAAATTTAAGATCTAAAAAAATTTGAGTCTTATGTATTAGTGGGGTTTTGTTTATTTACTATTACTTATTTATATGAATGATAAAAATAGGCCAGATGAAGAGGTACAGAGGGTAAGGACTGAGAGGCTCTCAAGCCCAGGAGCTTCTGTCTTCTTAGAGTTTGGGATGTGTCAATGTCCTGGCATGTGGATGTGTTCACCAACCCAGAAACTCTCCAAACTCTGTAATTTAGGGGGTTTTGTGGAGGTTCTATAATGTTCTTCTGTCCCTGTATTTCCTGAAATATGCAGCTGGATCCAGAAACTGGATTGGACTCTGGTTAAGTCCCTTTGTCCAGACTCTAGGAAACAATAACTAGATGTCTCTCTCTTTGTAACATTAGCTGGCTTAGATGCTTAATGATTTTATATGTTAAGTTACTGGAGATTAAGTGGCGATTTTCCAATGTATTTAAACTAAAAAGAAAAAAAGTTCACCTTTTCTCCCGTCACCCCCCACATTAAGTTAGAAAACCAATACACAAAGCACTCTAACTTTTCTAGCATTCAAGTGTTTTCAGTTTTTATGAAATTTCTGCAGCCATTATGTTCAATCAAATTTTCCTCACTTCATTAACCTTTAGCTATTTTACATACTTTGACCATATTATTCTGCTCTTTATATCTCTAGCAATTTTTACTGAATGCTAGATATTGTGAATGATACATTGCAGAGTATCTGGATTTAAGCAGGAACTTTCTGGGATTCAACTGACTGCCCTGAGTATTCAGTGAGCCCTCCTCATGTTGGCTCATGGAATTCTGACATCTCCCAATTCTGTTTGAGCTCTGCAAGTTTTTGAGATTATACTTCCCCAGTAGTAACTGTTTTTCTGTATTTTTAGATTATACACATATACAAGCAAAGATTCCAGGTATTTCTCTGTAGATGGACAATTTTTCCTGAGTACCTTCCTCTTATCTAATACATCATCCTGATCATTTCCGCTTCCTCGGCCTCCCCAATATCCTGTTTCCTCATTTCAGTAAGACTCTATGTTTTGCTTGTATTTTCTGTTGCCATATTGTGTTCCAGAAATCCCCTCTATTCAAAGATCCTGAACAAATATAAGTCATACATTTTTCTTTTTTCATAAGGGACACATTCCTATCAATTCTTATTTTCTGATATCTAAAAATAGTTGTGTCTTATATTTTGTTCTCTTTTCTAGTGTTTTACATAAGGTAGTCTAGTCCTATACCAGTATTTCTGTCATCATGGGAGGCAGAAGTCTGTATTCATTTTGAAAGGAAAGCTGACACAATTTGCTCCTGGATTTCATGTAAGAGATAGAGTGAAGTCAAGAATGACTATAAGGAACTTGAGGCAAGATGGTGGAGGAGTAGCAGACTGAAATGACATCAGATCCTAAGAGTTCAGCTAGATAGGTATCAAACCATCCTGAACACCTACAAACTCAACAGGAGATAGAAGAAAAGAAGAGCAGCAATTCTAGGAACAGAAAATCAACCACGTTCTGAAAGGTAGGACGTGCGGAGAAGTGAATCCAAAGTCACGGGAAGATAGTCTTCGGGGGGAGGGGCTGGCTCCCGGCAAGCAATGGAGCAATGGAGCACAAAATCAAAAATTTTAGAAGTCTGCTCTACTGAGGGACATTTCTCCAGAGGCTAAGCAAGGGTGGAGCACTCATGGGGACAGTGGTCTCAGGTCCAGCTGGTCACAGAAAAATTGGGGGTGTCTGAGTGTGGCAAAGCTGCCAGGTATCAGAACAGGGACACTAACTACAGAGACAGAATCAGAGTGAAGTCTCAGCAAGGAGTTACCTTAAACCATGATCTTAGGCACACTCAGACCACTGCTCTGCGAGCAGGGACCCCACAAGTGGCTAATGCAGGAGACTCACCTTTCTCCTCTGGGAGAAGCAGCACAACAGGAACCTGCTGGGTTTTGAGACTCTAAATGGGGCCATGCACCAGAGATAGAAACACTTGGTCACAGTCCAGGTGAGCATGGCCAGAGACCAGGGAGATGGGAAGAACTGAATGATTTTCCCTGCGGGCACACTGAGGAGTGGGGTCTCAAGCTCTTGGCTCCTCCAGGCTGGAGACTGGGAGGTCGCCATTTTAATTCCCACCCTCCAAAGCTCTACAACAAGTGTTCAGGTGACAAAAGCTCTGAAAGCGAGCCCAAGCAGATTAGTTATCCCAGTCCCTGACAAGGGTGGTGCAATTATACCTCAGGCAAAAACATTTGAAACTCACCACAACAGGTCTCTCCCCCCAGAAGATCAGCAAGAACATGCAGCCAAGACCAAGCTCACCGATCAAGGAGAACAGTGGAACTCCAGAGCTAGGGTAAAGCAACACATAGAATTCATGGCTTTTTCCCCATGATTCTTTAGTTTTGCAAAGTTAAATTTTTTTAATTTTATTTTTTTTCTTATTCTATTTTTTTAACTTTTCCTATTTCCTCTTTTAATATTTTTAAGTAGTTTATCTTAACAATGCCTTTCTAAAAGAAAAAAAAACTTTATAAACCTTCATTGTTATAGTCATATTTTATCCTTTCATTATATTTAACTTTATTTTTTGTACACATATAGGTATTTTTTCTAAAAAATTTTGAGATACGATTTTTTCTAATAGACCAAAATATACCCTAATCTAGCACATGCCTTTGTTCTGGTCTCCAGCCTGAGCACATTCCCTCCTCTTTTTATCTTTTTCTAATCAACTTATTGTATCAATTCCTTTTTTAGAATGTTCTTTTAATTTTCACCTTTACAGTCATATTCCATCACTTCATCGTGTTTACCCTTATTTTTGTAAATATATGTCTTTCTTTCTTTAAAATTTTGGGCAGTAGTTTCTTCTAAGAGACCAAAATACACCCAAAATCAAGTGGGTAGCTCTGTTCTATTCACCAGTCCAATATATTTATATTGATTTTTATCAATATATGATATTATATATCATATGATATATATAGATTTCTATCTATATATACATACATGTGATATATATACATTACATATGATATCATATATATACATATATGATATATATCATATATATTGATTTTTAATTTTTTTTTATTCTTGTTTCTTTTTTCCCCCTTTCTGCTCCCTCCAGTTTTGGATCTCTTCTGATTTGGTTAGTGTACATTTTTCTGGGGTCTTTTCTACCCTTTTAGTATTTTATCCTCTCATTCATATATTCTTATCTGGATAAAATGATAAAGCAGAAAAACTCACCACAAAAAAAAGAACAAGAGGCAGTACCAATGGCTAGGGAACTAATCAATATGGACATTGGTAATATGTCAGAAATACAGTTCAGAACAATGATTCTCAAGGTGCTGGCTGGGCTTGAAAAGGGCATGGAAGATATAGAGAAAACTATTCTGGAGAAATAAAATCCCTTTCTGGAGAAATAAGAAAACTAAAATCTAATGAAGTTGAAATAAAAAAATGCTATTAATGAGGTGAAATAAAAATGGAGGCTCTTACTGCTAGGATAAGTAAGGCAGAAGAAAGAATTAGTGATATAGAAGACCAAATGATGGAGAATAAAGAAGCTGAGCAAAAGAGAGACAAACAACTACAGGTACATGAGGGGAGAATTTGAGAGATAAGTGATACCATAAGATGAAACAATATTAGAATAACTGAGATTCTAGAAGAAGAAAGAGAGAGAGGGGCAGAAGATATATTGGAGCAAATTTAATAGAGAATTCCCTAATATGGCAAAGGAAACAAGCATCAAAATCCAGGAGGCACAGAAAAAAA